>CAXIWF010000290.1:0-16654 GCA_964036045.1 Eutreptiella sp. 'Long Island Sound 2002' | reverse complement strand
CAGGGGTGGGAAACCTGTCCCACCACCCTTTGCTGCTGCGCACAGGGGTGGGGAACCTGTCCCTCCACCCTGTGCTGATGCGCACAGGGGTGGGGAACTTGTCCCTCCGCCCTGTGCGGATGCGCACAAGGGTGGGGTACCTGTCCCTCCGCCCTGTGTTGGTGCGCACAGGGGTGGGGAACCTGTCCCTCCGCCCTGTGCTGGTGCGCACAGGGGTGGGGAACCTGTCCCTCCACCCTGTGCTGATGCGCACAGGGGTGGGGAACTTGTCCCTCCGCCCTGTGCGGATGCGCACAAGGGTGGGGTACCTGTCCCTCCGCCCTGTGCTCAAAGCGCACAGGGGTGGGGAACCTTTCCCTCCGCCCCATGCTGATGCGCGCAGGTGGGGAGCGTGTCCCACCACCCTGTGCTGATGCGCACAGGGGTGGGGAACCTGTCCCTCCACACCCTGTGCTCAGACTATAATGAACTGCTACTCTAGTCGCTTGTCAAATTCAAAATAAACGCGTTTACGCGTTTATTTTTCAAAAAACACCCGTTTTTGGGCGAGAATCGCTGTTTATCGACGTTCATTGATGTTTATTGGTGTTTTCACATATTGTTGCATGCATTGGGGAAGGTTTTGGGTTGCCTTGTTGTGCCATTCGCTTGCAAGTTGTCATTTTGGGTAGGTGTCATTTAAATTTAAACAATCATAAACGCCAGCTCGTTCGCTTACAACAAAGAGGTTAGGGAAATGTGCCTCTTGACACTTCGTGAGGGATTGCATTTGTACGTCCACATTAGAACAACAAGCTTCAACGCAAAATAAACAAAGTTCTCGCTTCTAATTCACCGCATGTCCGTGCGCATTACCATAAATAGATAGACAAAGCCTGAACTTCGGTGTTTCCTATGTTTGTCCATTCTGCTAGAAGAATTATCATCTCTCGTCTTCTTGTTTGTTCACCCTTCAGACCCTCTTTTCCTATCTCGCATCTCGGGATGGGTGGTGATGTATGGATGTGCCGCCTCGGTCCGGTCGCTCCCGAGGGTGCCGATTGGATGCATTTCAGCAATGCCGCGGCTGCCCTCCGGTGCCTGCACTCCCCTGATGGTGGGTCATTGACCAAGTTGGCCCACACCCAAGTCATGCGCGCCGCCAAGCCGGATGGCACGCGTGATGGATGGGCCTCCACTCTGAAGAAGCCGGCGTCTAGTTCAGGCGCATCGGCTGCCCACCTCTGTCGTCCTCACGTGCCACCCCCTCCCTAAGTCCTTTGCTTCTTGTTCCGGTAAGGTGTGCATGTTGTGGTGCAAACATTTCACGCACCAAGTATTCTTGTCAGAGGTGCCACAAGGTGGTTGATGAGGCGTGCATGACCATGGTTGGACCAACCGTGCATTGCTTCTCGTGCACCTGCCGTGCCTGTGGACAGGAAGTGTCCACGCCTCATGTGGAATGCCACACGTGTCATTTCCGTGTGTGTCCAAGGTGCACCACAGATGGTTTTTGCACCCCCTGTGTTGAGAGGTGCCGGCCGTCTGACCCCCCCTCCCCCAAGAAACGGCAGTTCAAAAGGAAGTGGCTTCTTACCCGGTCCCGGTCCCAAAAATAAACATTTGAATGAAGGTCCCAAAAGTAAACAATTGAATGAAGGTCCCAAAAATAAACAAGGATTGGGAACATCCAAAAATAAACAGCATGGGATTTGTTTTGTACCAAAATTGAAGACATACAGACATATCTAAACATGTAGTAGAGAATTATACAGACCTCAATGGTACCAGCCACATAGAACAAAGTTGTGTCCTATGAACTTGCAATGGAAGGATCAGGTATAAGGAGGCAAGCAGCTGCAGAATGACCATTTTTGCAAACAATTTGTTTAAAAAAAAGGTTGAAAAACAACAAATTTTCACCAAAATAAACAAGCTACTAGTCACTAGTCAAATGGCCTTTGGATAGTGTTTATTTAGAGCTTGCCTGTGCTGATGCGCACGGGGCTGGGGAACCTGTCCCTCCGCCCTGTGCTAATGCGCACGGGGGTGGGGAGCCTGTCCCTCCGCCCTGTGTTGGTGCGCACATGTCCCTCTGCCCTGTGTTGGTGCGCACAGGGGTGGGAAACCTGTCCCACCACCCTTTGCTGCTGCGCACAGGGGTGGGAAACCTGTCCCTCCGCCCTGTGCGGATGCGCACAGGGGTGGGGAACCTGTCCCTCCACCCTGTGCGGATGCGCACAGGGGTGGGGAACTTGTCCCTCCGCCCTGTGCGGATGCGCACAAGGGTGGGGTACTGTCCCTCCGCCCTGTGCTCAAAGCGCACAGGGGTGGGGAACCTTTCCCTCCGCCCTGTGCTGATGCGCGCAGGTGGGGAGCGTGTCCCACCACCCTGTGCTGATGCGCACAGGGCCAGGGAACCAGTCCCTCCGCCCTGTGGTGAAGCTCTCAAGGGTGGGCAGCCTGTCCCTCCACCCTGTGCCGATGCTCACATGGTTGGAGAAGCTGTCCCTCCGCCCTTTGCCACTGCGCACAGGGCTGGGGAGGCTCTCCCTCCGCCCTGTGCTGATGCGCACAGCGGTGGGGAACCTGTCCCTCCACCCCGTGCTTATAAGCATAGGGGTGGGGAACATGTGCCTCCGCCCTGTGCTGAAGCGCACAGGGTTGGGGAGCGTGTCCCTCTGCCCTGTGCTGAAGCGCGCAGGGGTTGGGAGCCTGCCTCTCTGCCCTGTGCTGAAGGGCATAGGCGTGGGGCACCTGTCCCTCCACCCTGTGGTGATGCGCACGGGGCTGGGGAACTTGTCCCTCCGCCCTGTGCTAATGCGCACAGGGGTGGGGAGCCTGTCCCTCCGCCCTGTGTTGGTGCGCACATGTCCCTCCGCCCTGTGTTGGTGTGCACAGGGGTGGGAAAACTGTCCCTCCGCCCTGTGCTGCCGCGC
The DNA here is from genome assembly GCA_964036045.1 of Eutreptiella sp. 'Long Island Sound 2002'. Classification (NCBI taxonomy): domain Eukaryota; phylum Euglenozoa; class Euglenophyceae; order Eutreptiales; family Eutreptiaceae; genus Eutreptiella; species Eutreptiella sp. 'Long Island Sound 2002'. The sequence continues at coordinate 13,736 of CAXIWF010000290.1, read as the reverse complement.
ACAGGGGTGGGGAACCAATCGCTCCACCGTGTGCTGAAGCGCATAGTGGTGGGGAACTTGTCCCTCTGCCCTGTGCTGACGCGCACAGGGGTGGTGAACCAGTCCCTCCGCCCTGTGATAAAGCGCATAGGGGCGGAGAACCTGTCCCTTCGCCCTGTGCTGATGCTCACAGAGGTGGGGAGCCTGTCCCTCCACCCTGTGCTGATGTGCACATGGTTGGAAAAGCTGTCCCACAGCCCTGTGCCACTGCGCACAGGGGTGGAAATCCTGTCCTTCCGCCCTGTGCTTATGCGCGACGGGGTGAGGAGCCCGTCCCTCCGCCCTGTCCCATGCGCACAGGAGTGGGGAACTTCCCCCTCTGCCCTGTGCAAATGCACACAGGGGTGGGGAACCTGTCCTCCACCCTGTGCTGATGCGCATAGGGGTGGGGAACCTGTCTCTCCGCCCTATGATGAAGCGCACATGGGCGGAGAATCTGTCCCTTCGCCCTGTGCTGATGCGCACAGGGGTGGGGAACCTGTCTCTCCGCCCTGTGCTGATGCGCACAGGGTCAGGGAACCGGTCCCTCTGCCCTGTGCTGAAGCTCACAGGGGTGCGGAGGCTATCCCTCCACCGTGTGCCGATGCGCACATGGTTTGAGAACCTGTCCCTCCGCCCTATGCTAATGCGCATGGGGGTGGGGTGCCTGTCCCTCCGCCCTGTGTTGGTGCGCACAGGGGTGGGGAACCTGTCCCTCCACACCCTGTGCTGATGCGCACGGGGCTGGGGAACCTGTCCCTCCGCCCCGTGCTAATGCGCACGGGGGTGGGGAGCCTCTCCCTCCGCCCTGTGTTGGTGCGCACATGTCCCTCCGCCCTGTGTTGGTGCGCACAGGGGTGGGAAACCTGTCCCTCCGCCCTGTGCTGCTGCGCAAAGGGGTGGGGAACCTGTCCCTCCACCCTGTGCGGATGCGCACAGGGGTGGGGAATTTGTCTCTCCGCCCTGTGCGGATGCGCACAAGGGTGGGGTACCTGTCCCTCCGCCCTGTGCTCAAAGCGCACAGGGGTGGGGAACCTTTCCCCCCGCCCCATGCTGATGCGCGCAGGTGGGGAGTGTGTCCCACCACCCTGTGCTGATGCGCACAGGGCCAGGGAACCAGTCCCTCCGCCCTGTGCTGAAGCTCTCAAGGGTGGTTAGCCTGTCCCTCCACCCTGTGCCGATGCTCACATGGTTGGAGAAGCTGTCCCTCCGCCCTTTGCCACTGCGCACAGGGAAGGAAAACTGTCCCTCCGCCCTGTGCTGATGCGCACAGGGGTGGGGAACATGTCCCTCCGCCCTGTGGTGAAGCGCACAGGGTTGGGGAGCGTGTCCCTCTGCCCTGTGCTGAAGCGCGCAGGGGTTGGGAGCCTGCCTCTCTGCCCTGTGCTGAAGGGCACAGGGGTAGGGAACCTGTCCCTCCACCCTGTGCTGATGCGCACGGGGCTGGGGAACCTGTCCCTCCGCCCTCTGCTAATGCGCACGGGTGTGAGGAGCCTCTCCCTCCGCCCTGTGTTGGTGCGCACATGTTACTCCGCCCTGTGTTGGTGCGCACAGGGGTGGGAAACGTGTCCCTCCGCCCTGTGCTGCTGCGCACAGGGGTGGGGAACCTGTCCCTCCACCCTGTGCTGATGCGCACAGGGGTGGGGAACTTGTCCCTCCGCCCTCTGCGGATGCGCACAAGGGTGGGGTACCTGTCCTTCCGCCCTGTGCTCAAAGCGCACAGGGGTGGGGAACCTTTCCCTCCGCCCCATGCTGATGCGCGCAGGTTGGGAGCGTGTCCCACCACCCTGTGCTGATGCGCACAGGGCCAGGGAACCAGTGCCTCCGCCCTGTGCTCAAGCTCTCAGGGGTGGGCAGCCTGTCCCTCCACCCTGTGCCGATGCTCACATGGTTGGAGAAGCTGTCCCTCCGCCCTTTGCCACTGCGCACAGGGAAGGAAAACCTGTCCCTCCGCCCTGTGCTGATGCGCACAGGGGTGGGAAACCTGTCCCTGCACCCCGTGCTTATGCGCACAGGGGTGGGAAACCTGTCCCTCCACACCGTGCTTATGCGCATAGGGGTGGGAAATCTGTCCCTCCACCCCGTGCTGCTGCGCACAGGGGTGGGGAACCTGTCCCACTGCCCTGTGCTGATGCTCCTCCGCGGGAAGGGGGTGGGTGCCGGGCAGCCCAAGGGGATGGGGGGCGGGCACAGGGAGCGTCCGGGCATCACCGAGTGCTGGTGCACGCAGGAGCGGGGAGCGGGGGGCCAACAGAGCGCAGGCGCCGGTGCTGTTCGCGCAACACGGCCCCCTCCGCCCTGTGCTGATGCGCACAGGGGCAGCGAACCAGTCCCTCCACCCTGTGCTGAAGCGCACCGGGGTGGGGAACCTGTCCCTCCGCCCCGTGCTGATGCGCACAGGGGTGGGTAACCTGCCCCTCCGCCCTGTGTTGAAGCGCATAGGGGTGGGGATCCTGTCCCTCCGCCCTGTGCTGATGCGCACAGGGGTGGGGAACCTGTCCCTCCGCCCTGTGTTGATGCGCACAGGGGTGGGGAACCTGTCCCACCGCCCTGTGCTGATTCTCCTCCGTGGGAAGGGGGTGGGTGCCGGGCAGCCCAAGGGGATGGGGGGGCGGGCAAGGGGAGCGCCCGGGCATCACCGAGCGCTGGCACGCGCAGGGGCGGGGGGGCTGGGCGCCTAAAGAGTGCAGGCGCCGGTGCTGGGCGCGCAACGCGGCCCCCCCTGGGAGTCCGGGGCGCTGCCCCGGGAGGGGGACGGCCGCGGGCGTGCGGCGCCCGGCCGGCGGGCCTGGGGGATGCATCATATGGCATGGCCGGCCGATAGGCAGAGTCGTCGGGGACGCCATCGCGCTCCACCCTGGGCGTCCTGTGAGCCTCAAGATCGGCCCCCAAATCCAAATCCAAATCCAAACCCCCTCCCCCCCCTTCTAGTGTGTGATTGAACGGTGACAGTGACCCCCACCCCCCAGCTGTTAAAGTCCCCCCTTTATTGGGGGGACCAGGTATGCACAGGTATGCACATACCCCTTAAGCCCCCCTCCTGCTGCTCTCGACCCCTTCCTCGAACCTGCGTTAAACAGCCAGTCACAAAAGTCACTTAAATACAGGGGGCCACTGACAGCACCACTTCCCGCAGTGATAAGGGCAAGAAGAGGAGCCTGAATGAACCAGAATGGACCCTGAATGAACGGATTGGACCAGAATGAAGATAAAAGACTGCGCTTTTGGGGGGGGGTGTTGCAATTGTGAAGGGGTTGTTTAAAAAATGGTTCCTCAGTATGTGCACCATCCTTGATTTTTGGTTACCAGAGAATGGTGCTTGACTGAGTTGGCACGTACACTGGTATTCTGATTCGAGGGTCCTGGGTCCTGGGAATGGACCATGGTGGAAAGCAGCCGCTTTTGCAGAAAAAAAGGGTTTTTCCCTGTTTTAGTATGGACACCCTAGGAGGAGGGGGGTCCCGGCCGAACCCCCCCCCCTCTTTAGACCCCCCCCTTTCTAATTCTTCCCTGGTGGGGAGGCCAACCCCTTTCAACCCCACCCACCCATGAGACCTGATCAGCTTTCTAGGTACAGGGGGTGGCCTAGCAAGGGGTCCAAGGTGCGAGTATCGAGTGCATTATTAAGCAATCAGGTGCTAGACCACCTTCTTCCTCTCCTGTATTCTCTATTATTTTCTCAGAAGAGATGGAAAAGCACAAGGACAACATCGGCAGCCCAAAGAGCCAGGCCTCAGGCCCCAGAAAACGCATGCCATCCCCCCCAGCCCAAGACTTCAACAGCAAGAGACGCAGGTTCAAAGGGTGGGTCAGGGAGGTTGATGCTCAGTGTTCTTCCCGCCCCAGTGTTGGATTCCGCCTTTGTATCGCTGGTGACCTTTGCAACTTTGTCTCCAACTTGCTGCCGATATGTGCAGATTTTGGGGCTGTTTTGTTTGATGCAGCAAACACTCAGAGAATCTTGTGTCCTCCTGGTGTTGATAAAGGATGGGGTGGAACTCGCCAATGCTGCCCACGTGCGTAACCTGTTACTGATGATGTGCATGTGGGGAGAGGGGAAAGGTAGGGATGGAGGAAGAGAGGGATTGAGGGAGAGTGTGGGTGTGCAGGCATGCGGTAGGGATGGAGGGAGGGGGGACGGGGGGAAGGAAGGAGAGTGGAAGTGCATATTCAAGTGCAGACATTTTTCAAGGGATTCGCTGTGGATGCAATCCACGGCTGGTATGTTTGTTGTTGCTTCCTGCAACAAGTATGTTTAATCATCACTGATACATGCGGCTCGTGGTTTGTGAATGTCATGTTGCATTTTTCCCTTCCTGGAAAATATGTGTCTGTTATAGGCGTGACAATGACTCCGTGCAGGATTCACACAGCTCAACACCTGCAGACGACAGGTATGAGCATGCAGGTTGCCCCATGCAGCTTTGTTTTTCGGTTGGGTTTGACACTCCGCTCATTGGGATACAGTCAAGGTTGTGATAGGGGAGCAGGAGGGCTGGCCTCGGGCTATTCCCTGGTGGGTCCGAGGTTTGGGGGCGGAGGTGCCGCGCTCTCAGCTATGTGCTAACTTGAGCAGCAAGGTATGCCACAAGAAATGCCACAATACTGCCCCCACACGACTGCTCCATCACCGGGATCAAAGGGGAGCCAAAATTGAGGCACCGTGGAGTATCTGTTAAAGTGAAGGTACAGAGTGAAATGTGTGGCAGTCACAGTGCAATGTGCACATTGCACTGTGCACTGCCACACATTTCACTCTTTGCTTTTTGCACACTGTACCTTCACTTTAACAGATACTCCACGGTGCCTCAATTTTGGCTCCCCTTTGATCCCGGTGATGGAGCAGTCGTGTGGGGGCAGTATTGTGGCATCCGAGTTTGTGCGCGTTTCTGGAATACCATCTCGGGGCACAATCGCTGATATTACTAAACGATGCAATCAAGCCGGAATTACTTTGTGTGCTGACGGGGTGCGGGCGGCCTCCATCAAAGACACGAAGAAGAAAGGTTGGACGGCTGTGCTGAAGTGCACCACGCACAACGATGCAGGCATACTGTTGAACACCCCATTGTGTGTATGTTCCCAACACTGCAGACTGCAAGCGACTACTGTTTGCATTGTTGTTTCATGCCCTGTGGCATACAAGTTGGGGGACACACACTTTTTTTTTTAGATTTGCGGAACGTATGTTACTTTGGCGACAGGCTCTGAAGAAAGCTGGGTTCAAGCCGATATGCTGCACAGATCACAGTCAGAGGCAATTAGCACTGCCAATATTGATTATGGCACAGGTGTTTGTTTTCAACTGTCAATGCCCACGGGCTGCTTGTCAATGCCCACGGGCTGCTGCTGTGATTTATCGGTTGCTTGCACTTTTGTGGCTGTGGGGTGTCTCCTGGTCAGCTTTAGAAGCTCATAGCGGTGCATCTTGCGAGTCAAAGGCATGTGAATTGGGGGCCAACAAGGAAGACAAGAATCCCCAGCCTTCTCACTGCTTCTGGCTTAGCATCCATCACAGCCTCTCTAATAAATGGCAAGGGCAGGGCCATGGTAGGGGCGGGGCTTCGGTGGTGGCAGGGCAGGGCTGTGGCTGCAAGTCCGTTCACCAAATCCTCCTTCATTTGCCTTCTATGTCTCTTCTAGGCACTTTGCTCGTTGGTGAAGGCAATCTGAGCTTCGCAGCTGCCGTTGGCCAACCCACTGATGAGCACCGAAGGGGCAACATTGTGGCCACTGTCTTGCAAGGCCGACACGGGTATAGGGCTGAAGTTCCCAACAATTGCCTGGATGAGTGTGAGAGATTGGGAGTGCAGGTTTGTTTCACTGGTTGCAACTAGATTAGGACAACAGGCGTGCTTGTGTTTTCTGCATTCCTCATTGATCAGGCAAATGTTCCAGTCCATATTCCAGTCTTGCACGCACTCCACAATTCCAGGGAACGCGATTCCAGTCACAGCCCTTATCACACCCCTGCCCTGATCACAGCCCTGTTTTTGCCGCAGCCCTATCCATACCACAGTCCTGCTCTGCCCATTCCACAGCCTCACCCTTACCACAGCCCTGCCCATGCCACAGCTGTACCTCTACCACAGCCCTGCCCCCTACTACAGCCCTGTCTGCCCATTTCACAGCCGTGCCTCTACCACTGCCCTGCCTGCCCATTTCACAGCCCAGCCCATACCACGGCCTCACCCTTCCCCCTGCCACAGCCCTGCTTTCATCACAGCCCTGCTCTGCCCTCACTACCGCCCGGCCCTGCCCTGACAGAAGCCTGCCCCTACCATGGTGGTGCTCGTGCCACAGCTCTGCCATGCCCTGGTACCTATATGAAACCCCTCAGGATGGTAGCTTACTGACACGACAGCCAACTATGCATGCAGCCGAGTTGTCAACACAAAGCTAGTGTATGGTGCTGAACAATCCGGTCACAAGTCCGGTCACAAGGCCATTCACAAGTCCGGTCACAAGTCCGGTCACAAGTCCGGTCACAAGTTTGTGTGCTGAGCAATTCAGCTACAGCTTATGGTTATGATCTTTGCCTACGCTGGCACATGATGCCATGATCCCAGTTGCGGGGCTGGGGGAGCAATTCAAAATCACGGGATATGGCTTTATCAACGGTGTGACCATTGATCAGTTAATCTTTGCAGAGATTGTATTTGATGAGTGAGGAGGTTTTTGCAGAGTGGTGGTATATATTTTGACACCCCTCTCCCCTTAAATCTAGCTAACAAGCAAGCAAGCAACAAGCAACAAGAAGCATGTCACCATTCCGTTTTGGCCATTACTCCTGTCCAACGCCTCGGGCTGTCCTCTACTCTAGCCATCCTAGAGCCTAGGTGGTGGCTTCGCCAAATCCAAGCCAAAAACTCACTGGTGACAACCCGGGGCGCCCAGTCGGAAGGTGCTCTCCCAAATTTGTACAATTTTGGGCCCAAAACAGCCATTTTTTTTGTGTGCGGAAAACAGCCCTGGAATCCGTTCAAAATACCCAAAGGAAGGGAAATGGTTGCACACTCCATGTGTCGCTTGACTTCCCCGTGTTAAGGACCCCTTTGGTGCCCTCTAACTCCACGATATGTTTGACAAACGCCTCAAGGAGGCACCAAAAAGCTCTAGAATGTGCATAGCATGGCCGTCAACAGCCCCATACCAAGAATTGGCCGTATCTTGTGCTACGTGGCTCAAAACGCGATTATGAGGGCACCTAGTCCACCGGCAAGCCCCCACTTTTGGTGATTTCTATCCCTCCAAATTGCCCAAATGGACACCTAGACCCCCATACTAGTACCCACTAGGCAGCCGCATGCCCCAAGCTCGAGTCGAAACATGTGGGTGGCCAGATGGGTCACCGGGGTCCGCCGGGGGAAAAAAAAGTTTTTTTTTATGATCCTAGACCACGTGGGATGCCAAAATTGGTGGTTTCGGCCCGCTTTTAGCCCATGGCGTCCCGTTTTGGCCCTCTGAATATCCCAAAATGCCTTGAAAATGGGCTCATTTGGGACCAAAAATGATCCTAGACCGTGTGGGATGGCGAAACAAGTGTTCTGGCTCGTCTTGAGCCCACGCCCTACACCCCTCTCCCCTTAAATCTAGCTAACAAGCAAGCAAGGAAATAGGCAAGCAGCAAGCAAGCAAGGAAGCAAGGAACAAGCAAGTTAGCAAGCACGTCATCATTCCGTTTTGGCCATTTCTCCGTCCAAACGCCTCGGGCTCCACTCTTCTCTAGGCATCCTAGAGCCTTGGTGGTGCCGTTGCTTAGTCCAAGTTTTGACCCAAGAATGCACTGGTGGCGGCCGAGGGCGTGGGCGCCAAGGGCGAAGGTGCGCTTCCAAATTTGCGGAACTTTTCGGCCCAAATGACCGTATAACCCATTGAAAATAGCGAATCGAAGGGAAACAGTTGGTACCTTTCACCCCGAGCTTGACTTCCCTGTGCCAAAGAGCCCTTTGGTGCAATCCAATTCCACAATATGTCCAAGAAACGCCTCAAAAAGGCACCAAAACGCCCGAGAATGTGCGCAGCCTGGCCATCGACCGCCCCACACCAAGAATTGGCCATTTCTTCAAGGGGGGTTCTCAAGGAACTTTTTTTTTTGGACCCCCCCTTAAGGACCCTCCGAGAGGGCCATTTTCCTCGGGTCCGCCGCCGGCCATTTTTGTCCCCACAGTGGGGACCCCCGGAACGGCGGGCGTTTTGCAGGCAATCCGCTCCCGTCGGGGCCATTTCTGATCTTGTCTCCCGTTGTGTAGCGTTGGGGACCCCTAGACGGCAAGGTTTATGTAGCCATTGCCCACTTTTGGGCCCCCGATACGGTAGGGGTTAGGTAGCCACTTCTCATTTCATTCCCCCGCATTGTGCGTTGGGGACTCCCGAGACGGCAGGGCTTATGTACCACTCCGCCCATCTTTGGGCCCCCAATACGGCACGGGTTAGGTGGCCACTCCTCATTTCATTCCCCTGCATTGTGCGTTGGGGAACCCCGAGACGGCAAGGATTGCGTAGGCCCAAAGATGGGTGGAATGGCTAGATAGCCCGTGCCGTCTCGTGGGTGCCCAACGCACAATGCGGGGGAATGAAATGGGAAGTGGCTACCTAACCCTTGCCGTATCGGGGCCCAAAGATGGGCGGAATGGCCCTTATACGGCAAGGATTAGGTAGCCACTTCTCATTTCGTTCCCCCGCATTGTGCGTTGGGGACTCCCGAGACGGCAGGGCTTATGTACCACTCCGCCCATCTTTGGGCCCCCAATACGGCAGGGGTTAGGTAGCCACTCCTCATTTCATTCCCCTGCATTGTGCGTTGGGGACCCCCGAGAGGGCAATGATTGCGTAGGCCCAAAGATGGGTGGAATGGCTAGATAACCCCTGCCGTCTCGTGGGTGCCCAACGCACAATGCGGGGGAATGAAATGAGAAGTGGCTACCTAACCCTTGCCGTATCGGGGCCCAAAGATGGGCGGAATGGCCCTTATACGGCAAGGGTTAGGTAGCCACTTCTCATTTCATTCCCCCGCATTGTGCGTTGGGGACTCCCGAGACGGCAGGGCTCATGTACCACTCCGCCCATCTTTGGGCCCCCAATACGGCAGGGGTTAGGTAGCCACTCCTCATTTCATTCCCCTGCATTGTGCGTTGGGGACCCCCGAGACGGCAATGATTGCGTAGGCCCAAAGATGGGTGGAATGGCTAGATAACCCCTGCCGTCTCGTGGGTGCCCAACGCACAATGCGGGGGAATGAAATGAGAAGTGGCTACCTAACCCTTGCCGTATCGGGGCCCAAAGATGGGCGGAATGCCCCTTGTACGGCAAGGGTTAGGTAGCCACTTCTCATTTCATTCCCCCGCATTGTGCGTTGGGGACTCCCGAGACGGCAGGGCTTATGTACCAGTCCGCCCATCTTTGGGCCCCAATACGGCAGGGGTTACGTAGCCACTCCTCATTTCATTCCCCTGCATTGTGCGTTGGGGACCCCCGAGACGGCAAGGATTGCGTAGGCCCAAAGATCAGTGGAATGGCTAGATAGCCCGTGCCGTATCGTGGGTGCCCAACGCACAATGCGGGGGAATGAAATGAGAAGTGGCTACCTAACCCTTGCCGTATCGGGGCCCAAAGATGGACGGAACGGCCCTGATACGGCAAGGGTTAGGTAGCCACTTCTCATTTCATTCCCCCTCATTGTGCGTTGGGGACTCCCGAGACGGCAGGGGTTACGTGGGCCCAACGAAGGGCGGAATGGCTAAGTAACCCCTGCCGTCTCGGGGGTCCCCAACACACAATGCTGGGGAATGAAATGAGAAGTGGCTACCCAATCCCTACCGTATCGGGGCACATCCCACTGAGAGCTTTGTTTCTTATGTCCAAATCTCTGCACCCTTCCTTTCCCTTGCCCCCCCCCCCCCCCCCACACCCACATGCATACACACACAGGTCAACCATGTCAACATTTGGGAGGGGGAGGGGGGTCAAGGCAACCCCCGCATACATCCCCTCAGTGTATGGGTATGCGGGTTTGAGGGTGTCCTACTTGTTGCTTTGCGGTTAAGGTTAGGGAGGGAATACCCTTTCTCTTCACATGTTTTATTTTTTCGATTTTTGACAAATTTTATTAAATGAAGTACAATTGGGGCTGCACCGGGTGTGTTTGGTGTTTTGTGTTGTGGTTGTGGCTAAAGGGGAAATTGCGGCCAGACTCCACAGTCTCCGAAGCCTCAAGAATTGCAAGTTTGCCCACATTACTCTTGTGTCTCCCTGCCGCCTGTGTGCTTAGCGGTATAGTTCAACACAACAATTGCGCAGGGAAGGAACAAGCATCCTTGAGCGCAGCTGGACAGTGTAGTTGCACTTGTGTACAATTTGTTTCTGAGTTTTAGTGCTAAAGTTGAGTGTAGTATTGAGGTTTGTGCACGTTTGTGTTGGCGAGCGCGCGTGTGTGTAGTCGAGTTTGTGTAGGCGTCGATGGCGAGTCAGCACAGTGTGCCCATCGCGCGCACAAAAATTTTTTATATTGTTTTTCATGTTTTTTTGGTTTCAGGGTTCAGTGTATGAACGACTGCCGCCGCCAGTTTGGCAAGCACCGGCTGTAGTGTATTGCTCAACGCGCTTGGTTCGAGCCCCGAAGACACGGGTTCGAACCATAGTATGTTCAGTATTTCGCCACTAGTGGTGGTTGTTTTTTGCGCACCGAGTCGGTGCGTGCGGGGGAGTTGGTGGCCGGTGGGCCTCACTGGCCCCATTGGTCCCACTGGGCCCTACTGGGCCGCACCGGGCCTCATTCGCCCCACTGGGCGCCCTTGGGCCGCACCGGCCCTCAATGGGCCCCATTCGCCCCACCGGGCCTCATTGGGCAGTAGCCCCAGTGGCCTCACTGGCCCCACCATAACCCTGAACCAATCCTCTGTGAATACACTCCTTCATGTATGTCTTAGTGACATTGTCCGCAGCGAAGAATTTCTGTTCGTGGTCTGCCTTTGTGAAGGGGTGCGACAATAATATTTTTGCAAGAAATACAATTCTGCATCTTCTCCATACGGGAGGTATAAAGTCTACCCCGGGATTGTGGTCCGCCTTCGCAAAGTCCACTTTTTCCCCACCTCGTCTGTGAATGTCTTCTCCAAGTTCTCTTGTGCTGACGGCCACCAATATGGTCGTTAACCCTCATCCTGATGTACATTGGCTCGAAAACGATCTCCGCTCACTGCGTCATCGGATTCGCTGGAAGGAAAATCGTATACAATCTCCTTAGCTGGATTGCTTGCTACAGCATCGGTTCCTCCGCGTTCACGTTTTGTTCGCCGATAATAGCGATAGTAGTCGGGGTACTTGATGGGGATTGTTGTAGCGGGGCGCTCCAAATATTGGTCATAGCGATCCAAATACCAAACATCTGTAGATGTATCTTCGTCCGGAAGATGCTTTCGACGTTTTAGCCGTCCTAGCTCTGGCCATGGATCCATTGGAATCCATATGACCTCTCGGCTGCCGCGACATTGATGAATCCCTAAGAGCACATACACGCCCATGGCCAATGTTGAAACACTTGTCCGGGTAGCAGTGATGCACCATGTTTCACTCCTTGTACAATTCCCGAAGATGCGCTGTAAATTCTGGTTTCGAAGCCGTCAACATTTCCGAGGCATTGTAGCAGAAATGACATCCTCTGGGATACTGTCAGGTTCACACCAAACATCGCCATGCAAGTGCACACGGCCTCGTTCTGGATACTCGAATCGAAACCAATAATCCCGCACTTTTCGTAATGGACGTTTTTTGCCTATAGCCCAAAATTCCCGCTTGAAGATTTTTGCACGCTTGTGGAATGCCACGCAAGCTTCCATATCATAGCCATCTTGAATTGGCTTGTTTGCTCCTGTGCCTTTGGGGTATTCTCCAGGCCAGACAGCTCCTGCACGGCATCCTTTCTGCACAGCGGTTTGCAAATTAGACCAGCTGTCATTCATAGTCCACGTGATAAAAAGGTCTGCCTTGCCGAGTTCACGACTCATGACTGTAAGATCTAAATGTCCCGAGGCCCAAGAACAACGCGTGGGGCTGGGGGGGTCAATTCAAATTTGCATCCACCCCCCAGCCCTTGCGACCTATGCTACTTTGCATAGGTATCCGGGGGTGGGGGGGACGATGCAAATTTGCATCGACTCCCCCCCCGCCCCTGATACCTATGCAAATCTGCATAGGTCCCAAGGGCTAGGAAGGGTTGATGCAAATCCAGCCCTGGGGAGATCGATGCAAATTTTCACCGATCCTCCCAGGGCCTAACGGATCGATGCAAATTTGCATCGATCTCCCCAGCCCTTGGGAGATGGATGCAAATTTGCATTGATCCCCTTAGGGCTTGTGGGATCGATGCAAATTTGCATCGATGGATCGATGCAATTTTTCATCGATCCCCCAAGGGCTTGGGAGATCGATGCAACTTTGCATCGATCCATCGATGCACATTTCATCGATGCAAATTTGCATCCATCCCCACAGCCCTTGGGAGATCGATGCAAATTTGCATCGATCCGCTCAGGACTTGTGGGATCGATGCAAATTTGCATGGATGGATCGATGCACATTTTCATCGATCCCCCTAGGGCTTGGGGGATCGATGCAAATTTGCATCGATCCCCTCAGGGCTGGTGGGATCGATGCAAATGTGCATTGATCCGCCTAGGGCGGGGGGATCGACGCAAATTTTCATCAAACCCCCCTGGGCTTGGGGGATCCATGCAAATTTGCATGCATCCCCCCATCCCTGGGGAGATCGATGCAAATTTTCATCGATCCCCCCAGGGCCTAACAGATCGATGCAAATTTGCATCGATCCCCCCAGCCCTTGGGAGATCATTTGCAACGATGCAAATTTGCATCGATTTCCTCAGGACTTGTGGGATCGATGCAAATTTGCATCGATGGACCGATGCAAATTTTCATCGATCCCCCCAGGGCTGGGGGGATCGATGCAAATTTGCATCGATCCCCCTAGGGCGGCGGGATCGATGCAATATTTCATCGGCCCCCCAAGGGCTTGGGGGATGGATGCAAATTTGCATCGATCCCCCCAGCCCTGGGGAGATCGATGCATATTTGCATTGATCGATCGATGCACATTTGCATCGGTTGCCCCGGCCCCGGGGGGGGATCGATGCAAATTTGTATCGACACATCGATGCAACTTTGCATCCACCCATCGATGCACATTTCATCAATGCAAATTTGCATCGATCCCCCCAGCCCTTGCGAGATCGATGCAAATTTGCATCGATCCCCCAGGGCTTGGGGGATCGATGCAAATTTGCATCGATCCCCTCATGGCTGGTGGGATTGCTGCATGCAAATTTTCATCGATCCCCCCAGGGCTTGGGGGATCCATCGATGCAAACTTGCATTGATCCCACAAGTCCTGAGGGGATGGATGCAAATTTGCATCGATCTGACAAGGGCTGGGGGGATCGATGCAAATTTGCATTGATCCGTTAGGCCCTAGGGGGATCGATGAAAATTTGCATCGATCCCAACAGGGCTTGGGGGATCGATGCAAATTTGCATAGATCCCACCAGCGCTGAGGGGATCGATGCAAATTTGCATGGATCCCCCAAGCCCTGGGGGGATCGATGGAAATTTTCATCAATCCATCGATGCCAATTTGCAACGATCTCTGAAGGGCTGGGGGGGTCCATGCAAATTTGCATCGACCCCCCCAGCCCGTGGGACC
>CAXIWF010000289.1:0-16439 GCA_964036045.1 Eutreptiella sp. 'Long Island Sound 2002' | reverse complement strand
TATGGGATGCAGCGTTCTAGGGCGTGGTGCGGAACCCCTAGTTAGAACGCAATTTCTGGAACACCCACCTACCCTCAATTTTGGGGCAAACCACCTAAAAAAATGGATTCAGCACCCTCAAAAACCCCCCATCCCCTTTCTTTCCCCACATAACCCGCATCATGGGGGTGGTTTTTGGGGGGGGGGTCAAAGAGTTAGAGCACAGTTAGAACAGAGTTAGAACGCAGTTAGAGCACCTTGCTCTAACTAGTTATCGCGCTAGTTATCGCGCGATAACTCAGTTATCGCGCAGTTATCGCGGGTACTTATCGCGCACCCCTCCTCCCTCCCTCCCTAGGACAAACAACACAAAACACTTGGCACAAAGCATCTGTGGTCGTTTTTCATACAAAGTCATCAATGTCTGAGGCCTTGGCTGCCTCCAGTCCCTAAAGCCCTTGCTCCAGGGCGTTCATGGACATGCAATGGTGCATGTGGCGGAGGGACATACTTGGCCTCACCAAAGACCAACCCTTAAAACAATTTTTGAGCCTCCTCTTGTAAGGCCCATGCCGATACTCGGTTGGGATGGAGGAAAACTGAAAAATGTTCCTCCATTTCTCGGCAAAAAAGGTGGAATGTGCCAAGCACCAATGGATCCACCTGGTGGGGGACCAACCTGAGTCTCCCCACGCTTTTGAAAATTTTGTGGTCAACGCACGGTGGCGTTCCACTTGGGTTAGAGTGTACAACTCCCTCACCCTCCAAAGCTCATACAAACCCTCAATGCATTTCACCATGACATGCACAACAACCCATAACATAGGTCCCCCAGGGGTCCTCACTGTGGGGACATGCTCTATGAGGCATTCCACAAATTGCCTTTGGAAGGGGGGGGAGGTTAGGAAAACTTTGGTGCTGGTTAGATCGAAATCTTTTTCTGTGGCCCTCGAGGCCGAAGGGAGGCGTTCCCTAAGAGGGATGCCTGCGGTCTCATCCTTGAGGGCTTGTTTGAAGGCCTGCAAAGCTGCAAGAGCTTGGGCCTTACCAGGGGTACTAGGGGGGAGGGCCTGGAGGGTGGTCTCAATGCGCTTTGCAATGCCGTTTAGGATGCGGCATGCTGCATGTTGGTAGTCCCCCGGCCGCCTATCAGGGGTCACACTTCTCAAGAATGACCCCCATCTTGAGGTGGACTCCACCCCCATTTGCTCAACAATCCCATTGGGGTCTTTGCACAACCAACACTTAGACCCAGCCCCCCCCATTGCTTGCATCCCCTTCCCATCCCCTGTCAAAATGACAGTGCAAGTCAAAAATTGGTTTTGAAAGAGGACAACGTCCTCTTCCACATCCCTCACCTCTTGGTTGAGGTTGGCGGAGATGTCCAGGCTTCTCAAAAAAGCCTGTTCATCCCCGCCATCCATGCAAAACCATGAGGCCCATAGCTTCACCTTCGAAGCATATTTTGCCCCCCCCCATACATTAACCCATACATCCGCACGGGTAGAGGATGCCTTCCACAAGGAAGTCGCATCAACTGAAATAACAATAATGGCAACGCCACTAGGGGGGGGTTTCCCAATAACTCGGGCCATAGATATTGCATTTTGCACAATTGATTGCAAAGGCACATGGGCAGCTGCCCTATTGCGGCCTGTGGTAGACTTTACAATGGTGGTTTGGGGAAAGTAGGGCATGATCCGTTGCCGAACGGTCCTTAGGTCCCGTTGTGTGCAACGGCGGGGCATTCGCAAAAGGGCCCGTTGGGAGAGATGCATGCTGCATGCCATGCGTAGCATGCTCAGGGCCTCATGCTCCTGAGCTGTTAATGCAAGATGGCCGCCAAGTGGGCCAGACAGGGCAGTGCACGCCCCACCACTTAAACAAACTTCGCCTTTGGTGTTGGTGCCACACACGACGTCTGGGTCACCCAATAGAACTCGCACCAGCCGCTGAACCGCCTTCAAACGCCGCCGCCGGGCCTTGGGGCACTGCAGATCGGTGTACCGCCGCAGGTTGGCTGTGTTGAGAGCCCGCAGGGCCTCATTGACAGCATTGTCCATGAAGAATAAGAGGACCTGGGCGCGAAATGAGGGAGGGTTTTGAAGCAAGGGCCCAAAAAACACACGCGATAACCCACGCGATAACCCCCGCGATAACTAGGTTATCGCGCGATAACCCCCGCGATAACCCCCCGCGATAACTAGTTAGAGCGCGATAACCCCCCGCGATAACTAGTTAGAGCACCCAGTTAGAGCGCGATAACCCCCGCGATAACTAGTTAGAGCAGGGGTTAGTGCGCACTAACTGGTGGTGTTAGAGCAAGCGTTGGGCACCCTAAAACCTTCACAAACGTTGATTTTGCACCCAGGAAACCTTGGAGATGTCAACAATGTGCAGGCACGGGGTACATGGCGCCACAATCACAAATTCAAATCAGTCACACAGTCTTTTGGATGATTTGGATAGGGTGCCTCTCAAATCAGTCAAATGGACATGTTCCGGGCTAGTTGCCCCTCCTCAGAGTCCACAGAGTACAGTAATAGAAATAGTGAACAATAATCGAATCAGCTGGAGGGGTTAGAGGAAGCATTGGGCACCCTAAAACCCATGGACAGCAGCTGCTGCCGCCACACAGGCGTGCAGTGCAGAACCCCCCCCGCACTATAAAAAATCACGCTCCATCGCTCGCCCTCCCATGGCAATGGAGCGTGTAGTGCCCTGGTGTTGAACAACACCGGGGCTTGGGGGGTGGCGGTGCATGCCCAACCCTCCACCGCCCTACCCTTGCACACACGGGTGTGCCGCTTTTTTTCCCTCAAGGAGGGATTCAGCAGGCCACCACTCTCCACCCAAAACTCACCCCCCGTGAAAGACCCCACACACACAATAAGCGCCATGGGCGCCCCATCCCGCAAATGGGAGTGGAGGCCCATGGTGTCCGTCCCTTGGGGGCGAACAATTTGGATGCTACACCATGTGAACCATGGTGGAGCATTGGAGGTGCAATACCCATTGAGGTCTGCTACCAAGGGGGTGAGGGCAGGCCTGAGGGTAGCAGCGGCCATGTGGGTCGCCCTAAAATTAGAGGGGTTGGGGTTTCCACTTCCCACGAGGCCAAAGTGGCACATGTCCACCTGGGCCCCATATCGCTCCTCCCCACGAAAAATGCCCTTGGGCAACCCCCTGAGCAAATCCACTAGTCATTGGCTCCCACTCCTACTCCCGCTACCCTGACTCTGCAACCCTTGCGGCGCCAGCCCCTGCTGGGCCTGCTGCGCCCCGAAGGAGGCACAGAGGGTGGAGGTGAGGCTGCGCACCTGCGCCTCAGCCACCCCCAAGCGCTGCCCAAGGTCATCCCCCCTCCTCCGCTGCCCCTCCACCTCCACCCTAAGCTGGGCCACCTCCACCTCCGCCTTCCGCCTCCCCTCCTGGGCCTCCCTCAGGGCCTCCCTCATCGCCTCCACCTCCTCCCCCCTCTTGGCGGCCAGGTTGAGGGCCTGGTCCAGGGCACGCTGGGTGTTGCCCTGGGCCTTTTCGGCCTTTGCCAAGGCCGACCTGTGGTCGGCCGACCGACCCTTGGCCAGTGCGGCCTCGACCCCCGTGGCGGCCGCCTGCTCCACCAAAACCTGGCAAGCGTCCGTCACGTGGGTGGCCACACTGGCCCCCAAGGCCTCCACGTCCAGGGCCTCATGGGGGGGCTGGGCTGCCGCCACCTTTGCCACCTTCGATGGCTTGGGGGAGGGCTTGGGGGCGGGGGTTTGGCCCTTACCCCTAAGGGGGGGGGGGGCATCCGGCTCAACCACCACCACGTCTGGTCCCCGCTTCGTCTGGCCTTTTCCCGGCCTTCCCCCCTTGGGTGCATACTGCCGAACCCAATCGGCAGTGGCGTCCACCACAGAAGGGGGGGGGTCATACCCACCAACCTGGTGGATGTCCCCCCCCCTGTGCAGCTTCTGCCACACTTCCCTCCCCGTATACTCCCCCTCCCACAAAAAACACACCCTCAAAAGGAAATAAGATTTCCTTTGGGGGGGGTCGCTCATCCCAAACAAACACAAAAAAGCCGCAACCGTTTCCCCCTCTGCGGCTTGCGGCCACTTGGCCGTTTCCCCCCCAACCCACACATAGGAGGGGAGGGTGAGGTTGGTCTTCCTCTCCACCCCCCCCTCCTTCTCTGTGATGGTGACCTGCCGGTACCATCCCGTCCCCCCCATCCTGCAGGCCTCATCCCCAGGCTCCCCAAACCGCCACGACGCCCCCTCCGGCAGCCTCTTCTCCCCCTCCAGCTCCAACCGGGCCGCCACCGGCTTGGCGGGCCGTGCCCCCGCTGCTGCTGCCGCTCCGCCCGCTGCGTCGGCTGCCTGGGCGTCGTCCTTGACGAAGATGCGGGGCAGCTGCAAGATGGTGGCCTGAAAAAAACAAAAGAAACAAAAAAAAAACACGCGATAACCCGCGCGATAACCCCCGCGATAACTAGGTTATCGCGCGATAACCCCCGCGATAACCCCCCGCGATAACCCCGCGATAACTAGTTAGAACGCGATAACCTAGCGCGATAACTAGTTAGAGCACCTAGTTAGAACGCGATAACCTAGCGCGATAACTAGTTAGAGCAGGGGTTAGAGCAGGGTGTTGTGGGAGGTTTTCACACATGGTGACATGGACACATGCCTTGGCCCTCCTTCTTGGCGTCGTCCAGCACCAGGCCCAGCCTCCGCAGCCACACGAAGTCCGTGACGGCCGCATACTCCCCCACCTGCCGCCACTCCACCACCTGGGCCACCCCCTCCTGCTCAGGGGCCACCCTTGCCACTCCCCCATACAACCCCCTCCTCACCACCAAAATGGTGCCCGCCGGCACCTTCATCCCAACATGCCCTTGCAAGGTGGGCCAGGGCAGTGCCTCCCCATGGCACACCTTGGCCAAGGGGCACTGATCGGGGTGGCCTGCGACCGCCCCCGCCTCCTCATTAGTGAGGGGGGCAATCACCTCCCTCCCAACCCCCCACCCCGACAACAAAAAATGCCCGGTGGTTGTTCCCACCGGGAGCAAGCACTGAGCAGATTGCTCAATGCTGACCCCATTGGGGTCCACCACCACCTCCTCCTCCTCCCCCCCCTCCACCTCCTCCCCCTCCTGGCATGGCACACAAAGGCCATCTTTGTGGGCGGTGCACAAAATCAGCCGATTGCATCCGTAGCAATTGGCTACCACCTTCCCCCTACACCTAACCGCCCCATCACACTGGACTGTCCTGGCCACCCGGCCAGCAGGTGCCCCCAGCTGGGGCCTCTTAATGGACTGGGTCACGTGCAGGTTGGGGAATCGAAGATTCCCCCCCTGGGTAAGCTCAATGGCAAAAAATGCCATGAGGCGGGGGTGGGACACCCCCGTGGGGGAGGCCTTGGGAATCCCCGACCCCCTGTGGACATCAAGGGCATTAAAAAAAAAGGCAGTGCCCCTCTTGAATGGCACAGCCCTCTCCACCCAAGGGTCAGGGAACCCCGAACTGCTGGAGGGCACAAAAAGAAAATGTGACCCATCCTCCTCCTCATGATTATGGGTTAGCATAATAAGGCAATTGACAATCAATGTGCCTTCAGGAATGGTGTAGGGGGGGGCGTCGCGATGGAGGTGCTAGGGGGTGTGGTCATAGCTCGAAATTTCGGCCATGTCAAGGATGGTGCAGCTCCATCCAACCCCCCCCACCACAGTCTTCTTTGCCGTCTCAAGCACACGATCTGCCACCCTTTTGAGGACTGGCAGATCATGGAGCTTGTGGGGGTGGTTGCCCGTGGTGGTTGGCACCCCCATAGTTGCCGTACAATGTACGGCGGGTCCCAGAATCTTGGGGCCTGCCGACAATGGGGGGGTTCTCATTGAAAATGGGTGCCTTCTCTGAGAGAGGCACCCTATCCAAATCATCCAAAAGACTTTGGAGCTGCACATCACTCAAAAAATTGTGCTCCAGGAGGTGGTTGACCACCAGCTTCCCCCCCATCGTGAGCACAAGGTCATTGGGGTCCCTATTAAAGGCCCCCAAGGGCTCGGCGGCAACCACCTCCTCCGCCTCCCCAATAAGGGGGGGTGTTGCCCCAAATGGAAAAAGAATCACCCCCTGCCCCGAAACAATGTTGGGAGTGGTGACCCCATACCACTCACGCTCCCACTCCCTTGTGGGGCAAAGGGAGTGCATGGGGAGCTTGTTTTCGGGGTCGTCAGTGCAGACCCGGCGGGTGTTGTGGGTGAGGGGTTGGGGGAACCAACCATCCGACTGCCCCTTCCCCTTACCCGGTCGGATCCTTACCTTCTGGACACTAATCATGAGGGGGTTGTGGGGCTTCTCCTTCCTCCCCCCAGCCCCCACCCCCCCCGCATCCTCCTCCACCTCCTCCACTTCCTCCACTTCCTCCTCCTCCTGACCCACATAGAGGGTCGTCTTCGTCCCCGCACCCTTCTCGGCATGGGCGGTGACGGACTCCACCACCGCGTCCACATCGTCCGGATGAAGCTGGATCAAAAATCCAGCAACCCCTGGATTTACCTCTAGCAACTCGAAGATGTAGTTGCTGAGAACCAGGGGGTCTCGGTCGTCCGCCATGAAGGGGGACTTATGGACAAGGAGTCCAAAGTCCACACCATGTTCAAAGCGGGTCGCCACAGGGCACCTCACATTGGCATCACCCATCGTAAACCCCTCAGGACCGCCAAGGCGACGGACCCCAAGGAGCTTTTGATGGTGCTCGCACCAAGCGTGGGCAGCAGCAAGGGCCATTATCAAAGAATACGAAGGCTTTGAGAGCTAAAGCGAAAAGGGGAAACATAAAATGAAGCGCGATAACCCACGCGATAACCCACGCGATAACTAGTTATCGCGCGATAACCCCCGCGATAACCCCCGCGATAACTAGGTTATCGCGCGATAACCCACGCGATAACTAGTGCTCTAACCCCGTTCTAACCCCGCGATAACTAGTTAGAGCACACAAAGATCAAATCGCAAAAAGTGCAAAACGGGCAATATCGAGCAAACAATACATGGAAGGCACATTGTTGCATCATAGTGCACCCATGTAACATGTGAAATTCCGGGTTCCAACCATATTAACAACACCCAAAATTGAGGGGGTTCCGCACCACGCCCTAGAACGCTGCATCCCATAGTTAGAGCACCCAGTTATCGCGCGATAACCCCCGCGATAACTAGTTAGAGCAGGGGTTAGTGCGCACTAACTGGTGGTGTTAGAGCAAGCGTTGGGCACCCTAAAACCTTCACAAACGTTGATTTTGCACCCAGGAAACCTTGGAGATGTCAACAATGTGCAGGCACGGGGTACATGGCGCCACAATCACAAATTCAAATCAGTCACACAGTCTTTTGGATGATTTGGATAGGGTGCCTCTCAAATCAGTCAAATGGACATGTTCCGGGCTAGTTGCCCCTCCTCAGAGTCCACAGAGTACAGTAATAGAAATAGTGAACAATAATCGAATCAGCTGGAGGGGTTAGAGGAAGCATTGGGCACCCTAAAACCCATGGACAGCAGCTGCTGCCGCCACACAGGCGTGCAGTGCAGAACCCCCCCCGCACTATAAAAAATCACGCTCCATCGCTCGCCCTCCCATGGCAATGGAGCGTGTAGTGCCCTGGTGTTGAACAACACCGGGGCTTGGGGGGTGGCGGTGCATGCCCAACCCTCCACCGCCCTACCCTTGCACACACGGGTGTGCCGCTTTTTTTCCCTCAAGGAGGGATTCAGCAGGCCACCACTCTCCACCCAAAACTCACCCCCCGTGAAAGACCCCACACACACAATAAGCGCCATGGGCGCCCCATCCCGCAAATGGGAGTGGAGGCCCATGGTGTCCGTCCCTTGGGGGCGAACAATTTGGATGCTACACCATGTGAACCATGGTGGAGCATTGGAGGTGCAATACCCATTGAGGTCTGCTACCAAGGGGGTGAGGGCAGGCCTGAGGGTAGCAGCGGCCATGTGGGTCGCCCTAAAATTAGAGGGGTTGGGGTTTCCACTTCCCACGAGGCCAAAGTGGCACATGTCCACTTGGGCCCCATATCGCTCCTCCCCACGAAAAATGCCCTTGGGCAACCCCTTGAGCAAATCCACTAGTCATTGGCTCCCACTCCTACTCCCGCTACCCTGACTCTGCAACCCTTGCGGCGCCAGCCCCTGCTGGGCCTGCTGCGCCCCGAAGGAGGCACAGAGGGTGGAGGTGAGGCTGCGCACCTGCGCCTCAGCCACCCCCAAGCGCTGCCCAAGGTCATCCCCCCTCCTCCGCTGCCCCTCCACCTCCACCCTAAGCTGGGCCACCTCCACCTCCGCCTTCCGCCTCCCCTCCTGGGCCTCCCTCAGGGCCTCCCTCATCGCCTCCACCTCCTCCCCCCTCTTGGCGGCCAGGTTGAGGGCCTGGTCCAGGGCACGCTGGGTGTTGCCCTGGGCCTTTTCGGCCTTTGCCAAGGCCGACTTGTGGTCGGCCGACCGACCCTTGGCCAGTGCGGCCTCGACCCCCGTGGCGGCCGCCTGCTCCACCAAAACCTGGCAAGCGTCCGTCACGTGGGTGGCCACACTGGCCCCCAAGGCCTCCACGTCCAGGGCCTCATGGGGGGGCTGGGCTGCCGCCACCTTTGCCACCTTCGATGGCTTGGGGGAGGGCTTGGGGGCGGGGGTTTGGCCCTTACCCCTAAGGGGGGGGGGGGCATCCGGCTCAACCACCACCACGTCTGGTCCCCGCTTCGTCTGGCCTTTTCCCGGCCTTCCCCCCTTGGGTGCATACTGCCGAACCCAATCGGCAGTGGCGTCCACCACAGAAGGGGGGGGGTCATACCCACCAACCTGGTGGATGTCCCCCCCCCTGTGCAGCTTCTGCCACACTTCCCTCCCCGTATACTCCCCCTCCCACAAAAAACACACCCTCAAAAGGAAATAAGATTTCCTTTGGGGGGGGTCGCTCATCCCAAACAAACACAAAAAAGCCGCAACCGTTTCCCCCTCTGCGGCTTGCGGCCACTTGGCCGTTTCCCCCCCAACCCACACATAGGAGGGGAGGGTGAGGTTGGTCTTCCTCTCCACCCCCCCCTCCTTCTCTGTGATGGTGACCTGCCGGTACCATCCCGTCCCCCCCATCCTGCAGGCCTCATCCCCAGGCTCCCCAAACCGCCACGACGCCCCCTCCGGCAGCCTCTTCTCCCCCTCCAGCTCCAACCGGGCCGCCACCGGCTTGGCGGGCCGTGCCCCCGCTGCTTCTGCTGGTCCGCCTGCTGCGTCGGCTGCCTGGGCGTCGTCCTTGACGAAGATGCGGGGCAGCTGCAAGATGGTAGCCTGAAAAAAACAAAAGAAACAAAAAAAAACACGCGATAACCCGCGCGATAACCCCCGCGATAACTAGGTTATCGCGCGATAACCCCCGCGATAACCCCCCGCGATAACCCCGCTATAACTAGTTAGAACGCGATAACGTAGCGCGATAACTAGTTAGAGCACCTAGTTAGAACGCGATAACCTAGCGCGATAACTAGTTAGAGCAGGGGTTAGAGCAGGGTGTTGTGGGAAGTTTTCACACCTAGTGACATGGACACATGCCTTGGCCCTCCTTCTTGGCGTCGTCCAGCACCAGGCCCAGCCTCCGCAGCCACACGAAGTCCGTGACGGCCGCATACTCCCCCACCTGCCGCCACTCCACCACCTGGGCCACCCCCTCCTGCTCAGGGGCCACCCTTGCCACTCCCCCATACAACCCCCTCCTCACCACCAAAATGGTGCCCGCCGGCACCTTCATCCCAACATGCCCTTGCAGGGAGGGCCAGGGCAGTGCCTCCCCATGGCACACCTTGGCCAAGGGGCACTGATCGGGGTGGCCTGCGACCGCCCCCGCCTCCTCATTAGTGAGGGGGGCAATCACCTCCCTCCCAATCCCCCACCCCGACAACAAAAAATGCCCGGTGGTTGTTCCCACCGGGAGCAAGCACTGAGCAGATTGCTCAATGCTGACCCCATTGGGGTCCACCACCACCTCCTCCTCCTCCCCCCCCTCCACCTCCTCCCCCTCCTGGCATGGCACACAAAGGCCATCTTTGTGGGCGGTGCACAAAATCAGCCGATTGCATCCGTAGCAATTGGCTACCACCTTCCCCCTACACCTAACCGCCCCATCACACTGGACTGTCCTGGCCACCCGGCCAGCAGGTGCCCCCAGCTGGGGCCTCTTAATGGACTGGGTCACGTGCAGGTTGGGGAATCGAAGATTCCCCCCCACGGTAAGCTCAATGGCAAAAAATGCCATGAGGCGGGGGTGGGACACCCCCGTGGGGGAGGCCTTGGGAATCCCCGACCCCCTGTGGACATCAAGGGCATTAAAAAAAAAGGCAGTGCCCCTCTTGAATGGCACAGCCCTCTCCACCCAAGGGTCAGGGAACCCCGAACTGCTGGAGGGCACAAAAAGAAAATGTGACCCATCCTCCTCCTCATGATTATGGGTTAGCATAATAAGGCAATTGACAATCAATGTGCCTTCAGGAATGGTGTAGGGGGGGGCGTCGCGATGGAGGTGCTGGGGGGTGTGGTCATAGCTCGAAATTTCGGCCATGTCAAGGATGGTGCAGCTCCATCCAACCCCCCCCACCACAGTCTTCTTCGCCGTCTCAAGCACACGATCTGCCACCCTTTTGAGGACTGGCAGATCATGGAGCTTGTGGGGGTTGTGCCTGTGGTGGTTGGCACCCCCATAGTTGCCATACAATGTACGGCGGGTCCCAGAATCTTGGGGCCTGCCGACAATGGGGGGGTTCTCATTGAAAATGGGTGCCTTCTCTGAGAGAGGCACCCTATCCAAATCATCCAAAAGACTTTGGAGCTGCACATCACTCAAAAAATCGTGCTCCAGGAGGTGGTTGACCACCAGCTTCCCCCCCACGGTGAGCACAAGGTCATTGGGGTCCCTATTAAAGGCCCCCAAGGGCTCGGCGGCAACCACCTCCTCCGCCTCCCCAATAAGGGGGGGTGTTGCCCCAAATGGAAAAAGAATCACCCCCTGCCCCGAAACAATGTTGGGAGTGGTGACCCCATACCACTCACGCTCCCACTCCCTTGTGGGGCAAAGGGAGTGCATGGGGAGCTTGTTTTCGGGGTCGTCAGTGCAGACCCGGCGGGTGTTGTGGGTGAGGGGTTGGGGGAACCAACCATCCGACTGCCCCTTCCCCTTACCAGGTCGGATCCTTACCTTCTGGACACTAATCATGAGGGGGTTGTGGGGCTTCTCCTTCCTCCCCCCAGCCCCCACCCCCCCCGCATCCTCCTCCTCCTCCTCCACTTCCTCCACTTCCTCCTCCTCCTGACCCACATAGAGGGTCGTCTTCGTCCCCGCACCCTTCTCGGCATGGGCGGTGACGGACTCCACCACCGCGTCCACATCGTCCGGATGAAGCTGGATCAAGAATCCAGCAACCCCTGGATTTACCTCTAGCAACTCGAAGATGTAGTTGCTGAGAACCAGGGGGTCTCGGTTGTCCGCCATGAAGGGGGACTTATGGACAAGGAGTCCAAAGTCCACACCATGTTCAAAGCGGGTCGCCACAGGGCGCCTCACATTGGCATCACCCATCGTAAACCCCTCAGGACCGCCAAGGCGACGGACCCCAAGGAGCTTTTGATGGTGCTCGCACCAAGCGTGGGCAGCAGCAAGGGCCATTATCAAAGAATATGAAGGCTTTGAGAGCTAAAGCGAAAAGGGGAAACATAAAATGAAGCGCGATAACCCACGCGATAACCCACGCGATAACTAGGTTATCGCGCGATAACCCCCGCGATAACCCCCGCGATAACTAGGTTATCGCGCGATAACCCACGCGATAACTAGTGCTCTAACCCTGTTCTAACCCCGCGATAACTAGTTAGAGCACACAAAGATCAAATCGCAAAAAGTGCAAAACGGGCAATATCGAGCAAACGAAACATGGAAGGCACATTGTTGCATCATAGTGCACCCATGTAACATGTGAAAGTCCGGGTTCCAACCATATCAACAACACCCAAAATTGGGGGGGTTCCGCACCACGCCCTAGAACGCTGCATCCCAAAGGTGGAATGGGACCTCCAGAAGCAACCTGTGCAATGCACAAAAATTGGCTGACGAGGTTCGGGCATATTTTGCGGATGAGGAACTGTGGTAGCGCGCGCTATTTGTGTTTTAACGCGCGCTACATGCTATCTAGTGCGCGCAATGATGACTATCGCGCGCGCTATGCTGTTTTCAAGCGCCGGAACCCTTGAAATCGCGATATATAATCGGAAGTAACGTGCTATGACTACGCACTTCAAAGGGGTTCCGATTTGGAATGCATTGATTTGTTCCTTTTCGTCAGTTTTTTTTGGTGCTTTCGATTTTTTTGTTACTGCTTTTTCCTTTTTGTATTACTGCTGGAACAGGGGTACTTTAATGTAACCCTCTTGCCCATGCAGCCCGTGGGCTGGGGGTATCCGCCTCCTGTAGCACCGCCAACAACTGCTGCAGGGGCCACAGGAGCAGGTGCGACACCGCAACCACCGCCACATGCAGCTGTACAACCGGGACTGCAGCAGCCGTCGATGACGCCGTGGAGCATGCAGCCACAGGTACTTGCCGTGCGCACTACTGTTTCCGTTGCGCGTGCTACGCTCTTGTTGTGCGTGCTAGCTGTCTCGTTGTGCGCACTACGCCCGTCCTCGTTGCGCGTGCTTTGTCCTGTTTTCCGCAGACGCTGTCCCAGCAGCTGACCCAGTTCTCCCCAACTCAGCCTCTGTGGCCCGCGCCGCAGTCCCCGTTACGAGGTGCCTCACAGCAGCTGTCTCCCATGCTGTTCCCCGGTGGGTCGCCCACCTTGGGCTCCCCAGTGCGCGGCAGTCTTCCAGTGGGCCAAGTGCAGCAAGTGCTCTTCGGCCCACTGCCAGTGCAGCAGCAGCAGCAAATGCAGCAGCAGCAAGTGCAGGCTGCGGCCCAGCAAGTCGGCAGCCCAGAACAGCAGCAGCAGTAGCAGCAGCAGCAGGTCCAACCAAGACAGCAGCAACCCCAAGTGCAAGCACATTTTCAGTCTCCCCCACCCGGGCCACGTCAGGGCTTCGCCTTCGGCAGCGACTTCAAGAACCGAATCTGGCCCAACCAAAACAGCACCATCTGCGCCCAAGGGCCCAACTGGGCATGGCTGAAGGACGTGACACCGGCCTACCTCTTCGAGGTGGCCTTCTACAAGTTCTGGCGCCAAAGGGCCACGGCCATTGCCAAGATCCCAGACGGAGCCGTGAAACCCTGCTGGCATGACGAGAGCATTACTGGCACCTGGTGCAGTCTGCCGAACCTGTTGAACCCCTCCATGCCAACCCAAGAAGGACAAGCTGTCTGTGGAAACTGCAAGGTGGAGGAGTACGAGCTGCTGTTCTCGTGCTGGGAAAGTTATGGGTGGGGTCATGTTCGGACCCACACGCCTCCGGGTGCCACCGCAAAGACCGTCCACCACTTCTACTTCAACAAGGACCCACCGAGCTTCATCAACGCGACCGACGCGGGGGCAATGGCCTTCAAGAACGAGTGCGCCTCGGTGAGAAGTGCGGGTGCCAGTTTGATGCGGGGGTCAGCCAAGAAAGGAGCCAGTGCCACAAGGGCACTTGCAACCGGCGCCAAAGTCAAAACCACGGCGGTCAAGGACGAGGAGCAGCCGCAGCAGCAGCAAGTGCAGCAGCGGCTGCTCCAACAGCAGGCAGCCGTGCAGCAGGCAACACTGCAGCTGCTCCAGCAGCAGCAGCGGGTGCAGATGGCCCAGCAACAGCAGCAACAACAACAACAACTGGCACAGGCACAGGTACGCGCTATGTTTGCCATTGCGCGCGCTTTCGACATTGTTGCGCGCGCTTCATTTGTTGTAGCACGCGCGATTTGATTGTTTGCACGCGCTACGGCCCTACCTTCTGTCCCATTGTCACGTAGGTGGGCAGCTTCGAGCAGCTTCTGTGCCTGGGATCCCGCAGAGGGCCGTTGATGATCAGCGTGCCCGCGGACATTGCCGGGCAGTCGAAGCATGCGGCCGACTGGCTTGACGGACGGAAGGAGCAAGGCCCCTCCCCGGTGCTGGCCCGGGCTAAGCGGCAGCTGGAGGAGCTGGAGGTGGACTGGGCCGACGCCTTTGCCGTGCCGGAGACGGAATCCGTGACAGTCCCAAGGCCCAAGAAGAAGCGTACCGAGGAGCCAGCAGCCACCAGCCACCTACCACTAGCCATCTCCGCCTCCCACACCGCTAAGCCCCACCACCCGCCTGGAAAGGTCCTTGCCCAGAAGGCTGCCGACCAGCAACTGCTGGCACAGGCGGCACACAGAGTCCAACGTCAAGCGGAACAGGCCAAGAAGAAAGAGGACGAAGCAAAGAAGAAGAAGAAGGAAGAGGAGGAAAAGAGGAAGAAGAAGGAGAAGGAAGAGGAGGAAAAGAGGAACAAGAAGGAGAGGGAAGAGGAAGACAGGAGGAAGAAGAAGGAGAAGGAAGAGGAGGAGAAGAGATGGAAGAAAGCAGAGGAGGAGAAAGCAGAAAAGGTAATGCAGCGCGCGCTATCGTTGTCATTGCACGTGCTATGCATTTCGTCGCGCGTGCTATGCTCCGTATTGCGCGTGCTATGCCTGTGCTATGCCTCCGCGCTACTCTTTCCAGGCAAGCAAGACGGCACCGCAGCAGGCACCCCAGCCGCAGCTCGCATCAAAGCCAGCACCGAAGCAGCCTGTCCCGGTCCCAGACCAGCCACAAGAACAAGGAGGTCCGTGCGGTTCCACCCCACCCAATACGGCTCCCAAGGCCAAGCAGCAGAGCAGAGCCGACGCCGACAAGGAGGCAAGAGATGAGCTCATGCAGCGCCGAGATTGGTCCTACAAAGACGGCTACAAGCCTCGGTGGATCATCTACTGCACCACTGCGATCGCGCCGATGATTGTGGAGGCAGCCGAAATCAAGCCAGCAGGCGCCAGGAGGGCCCCTCAGGACCACGTGGCCGTCATCATCCCCAACGATCAGTGGAGCCCCAGCCAACAAGGGGAGGAGGAGGAGGAAGAGGACGACTGGTCGGAGTTCATGCCCAGCTGCCAGGTGTTCTCCGCCAAAAGCAAAGCGTATGAGGAGTTGGGCAAGTGGCTGTCGTGGTGGGAGACGTACGAGGCCGATGACATTGAGGACCTCTGCCCCGACCCAAAGACCATGAGGATGTCCCCGTCCAAGCCACCAACCCCAAAGAAGAAGAAGCCCCAAGGAGACCCACCAGCCCAGCCACCAGCCCCCCCATGGGATGCAGCGTTCTAGGGCGTGGTGCGGAACCCCTAGTTAGAACGCAATTTCTGGAACACCCACCTACCCTCAATTTTGGGGCAAACCACCTAAAAAAATGGATTCAGCACCCTCAAAAACCCCCCATCCCCTTTCTTTCCCCACATAACCCGCATCATGGGGGTGGTTTTTGGGGGGGGGGTCAAAGAGTTAGAGCACAGTTAGAACAGAGTTAGAACGCAGTTAGAGCACCTTGCTCTAACTAGTTATCGCGCTAGTTATCGCGCGATAACTCAGTTATCGCGCAGTTATCGCGGGTAGTTATCGCGCACCCCTCCTCCATCCCTCACTAGGACAAACAACACAAAACACTTGGCACAAAGCATCTGTGGTCGTTTTTCATACAAAGTCATCAATGTCTGAGGCCTTGGCTGCCTCCAGTCCCAAAAGCCCTTGCTCCAGGGCGTTCATGGACATGCAATGGTGCATGTGGCGGAGGGACATACTTGGCCTCACCAAAGACCAACCCTTAAAACAATTTTTGAGCCTCCTCTTGTAAGGCCCATGCCGATACTCCGTTGGGATGGAGGAAAACTGAAAAATGTTCCTCCATTTCTCGGCAAAAAAGGTGGAATGTGCCAAGCACCAATGGATCCACCTGGTGGGGGACCAACCTGAGTCTCCCCACGCTTTTGAAAATTTTGTGGTCAACGCACGGTGGCGTTCCACTTGGGTTAGAGTGTACAACTCCCTCACCCTCCAAAGCTCATACAAACCCTCAATGCATTTCACCATGACATGCACAACAACCCATAACATAGGTCCCCCAGGGGTCCTCACTGTGGGGACATGCTCTTTGAGGCATTCCACAAATTGCCTTTGGAAGGGGGGGGAGGTTAGGAAAACTTTGGTGCTGGTTAGATCGAAATCTTTTTCTGTGGCCCTCGAGGCCGAAGGGAGGCGTTCCCTAAGAGGGATGCCTGCGGTCTCATCCTTGAGGGCTTGTTTGAAGGCCTGCAAAGCTGCAAGAGCTTGGGCCTTACCAGGGGTACTAGGGGGGAGGGCCTGGAGGGTGGTCTCAATGCGCTTTGCAATGCCGTTTAGGATGCGGCATGCTGCATGT
Source organism: Eutreptiella sp. 'Long Island Sound 2002' (assembly GCA_964036045.1). Classification (NCBI taxonomy): domain Eukaryota; phylum Euglenozoa; class Euglenophyceae; order Eutreptiales; family Eutreptiaceae; genus Eutreptiella; species Eutreptiella sp. 'Long Island Sound 2002'. The sequence goes on along the minus strand of CAXIWF010000289.1, from coordinate 47 downwards.
TGGTAGTCCCCCGGCCGCCTATCAGGGGTCACACTTCTCAAGAATGA
>CAXIWF010000288.1:0-90000 GCA_964036045.1 Eutreptiella sp. 'Long Island Sound 2002' | reverse complement strand
ATGCCGGAACTTTTGGGGGCTCAGGGGGGGGTATGCCAAAACTTTTGAGGACTTAGGGGGGGGTATGCCGGAACGTTTGAGGACTTAGGGGGGGGTATGCCGGAACTTTTGGGGACTTAGGGGGGGTATGCCGGAACCTTTGGGGGCTCAGGGGGGGGTATGCCAGAACTTTTGGGGGCTTAGGGGGGGGTATGCCGGAACTTTTGGGGGCTCAAGGGGGGAGTGTGCCAGAACTTTTGGGGGCTCAGGGGGGGGTATGCCGGAACTTTTGGGGACTTAGGGGGGGGTATGCCGGAACTTTCGAGGACTTAGGGGGGGTTGTGCCGGAACTTTTGAGGACTTAGGGGGGGGTATGCCGGAACTTTTGAGGACTTAGGGGGGGGTATGCCGGAACTTATGAGGACTTAGGGGGGGGTATGCCGGAACTTTTGAGGACTTAGGGGGGGGTATGCCGGAACTTTTGGGGGCTCAGGGGGGGGTATGCCGGAACTTGTGGGGGCTCAGGGGGGGGTATGCCGGAACTTTTGAGGACTTAGGGGGGGGTATGCCGGAACTTTTGTGGGCTCAGGGGGGGGTATGCCGGAACTTTTCGGGGCTCAGCGGGGGGTATGCCGGAACTTTTGAGGACTTAGGGGGGGGTATGCCGGAACTTTTGGGGGCTCAGGGGGGGGTATGCCAGAACTTTTGGGGGCTCAGGGGGGGGTAGGCCGGAACCTTTGGGGACTTAGGGCGGGGTATGCCGGAACTTTTGGGGACTTAGGGGGGGGTATGCTGGAACTTTTGAGGACTTAGGGGGGGGTATGCCGGAACTTTTCGGGGCTTAGGGGGGGGTGCACCGGAACCTTTGGGGGCTGAGGGGGGGGTATGCCGGAACTTTTGGGGGCTCAGGGGGGGTATGCCGGAACTTTTGAGGACTTAGGGGGGGGTATGCCGGATCATTTGAGGACTTAGGGGGGGGTATGCCGGAACTTATGGGGGCTCAGGGGGGGCTATGCCGGAACTTTTGGGGGCTCAGAGGGGGGTGTGCCGGAACTTTTGGGGGCTCAAGGGGGGGTATGCCAGAACTTTTGGGGGCTCAGGAGGGGGTTTGCCGGATTTTTTGGGGACATGGGGGGGGGTATGCCGGAACTTTTGGGGACTTAGGGGGGGGTATGCCGGAACTTTTGGGGGCTCAGGGGGGGGTATGCCGGAACCTTTGAGGACTTAGGGGGGGGTATGCCGGAACTTTTGAGGACTTAGGGGGGGGTATGCCGGGACTTTTGGGGGCTCAGGGGGGGGGTATGCCGGAACTTTTGGGGGCTTAGGGGGGGGGTGTGCCGGAACTTTTGGTGGCTCAGGGGGGGGTATGCCGGAACTTTTGGGGGCTCAGGGGGGGGTATGCCGGAACTTTTGAGGACTTAGGGGGGGGTATGCCGGAACTTTTGAGGACTTAGGGGGGGGTATGCCGGAACTTTTGGGGGCTCAGGGGGGGGTATGCCGGAACTTTTGGGGGCTCAGGGGGGGGTATGCCAGAACTTTTGGGGGCTTAGGGGGGGGTATGCCCGAACCTTTGGGGGCTCAAGGGGGGGTATGCCGGAACTTTTGGGGACTTAGGGGGGGGTACGCCGGAACTTTCGAGGACTTAGGGGGGGGTATGCCGGAACTTTTGAGGACTTAGGGGGGGGTATGCCGGAACTTTTGAGGACTTAGGGGGGGGTATGCCGGAACTTTTGAGGACTTAGGGGGGGGTATGCCGGAACTTTTGAGGACTTAGGGGGGGGTATGCCGGAACTTTTGGGGACTTAGGGTGGGGTATGCCGGAACTTGTGGGGGCTCAGGGGGGGGTATGCCGGAACTTTTGGGGACTTAGGGGGGGGTATGCCGGAACTTTTGGGGACTTAAGGGGGGGGTATGCCGGAACTTTTGAAGACTTAGGGGGGGGTATGCCGGAACTTTTGGGGGCTCAGGGGGGGGTATGCCGGAATTTTTGAGGACTTAGGGGGGGCTATGCCGGAACTTTTGGGGACTTAGGGGGGGGTATGCCGGAACTTTTGGGGGCTCAGGGGGGGGTATGCCGGAACTTTTGGGGACTTGGGGGGGGGTATGCCGGAACTTTTGAGGACTTAGGGGGGGGTATGCCGGAACTTTTGGGGACTTAGGGGGGGGTATGCCGGAACTTTTGAGGACTTAGGGGGGGGTATGCCGGAACTTTTGAGGACTTAGGGGGGGGTATGCCGGAACTTTTGAGGACTTAGGGGGGGTATGCCGGAACTTTTGAGGACTTAGGGGGGGGTATGCCGGAACTTTTGGGGGCTCAGGGGGGGGTATGCCGGAATTTTTGAGGACTTAGGGGGGGCTATGCCGGAACTTTTGAGGACTTAGGGGGGGGTATGCCGGAACGTTTGGGGACTTAGGGGGGGGTACGCCGGAACCTTTGAGGACTTAGGGGGGGGTATGCCGGAACTTTTGAGAACTTAGGGGGGGGTATGCCGGAACTTTTGAAGACTTAGGGGGGGGTATGCCGGAACTTTTGGGGGCTCAGGGGGGGGTATGCCAGAAATTTTGAGGACTTAGGGGGGGGTATGCCGGAACTTGTGGGGGCTCAGGGGGGGTATGCCAGAAATTTTGAGGACTGAGGGGGGGGTATGCCGGAACTTTTGAGGACTTAGGGGGGGGTATGCCGGAACTTTCGGGGACTTAGGGGGGGGTATGCCGGAACTTTTGAGGACTTAGGGGGGGGTATGCCGGAACTTTTGTGGGCTCAGCGGGGGGTATGCCGGAACTTTTGAGGACTTAGGGGGGGGTATGCCGGAACCTTTGAGGACTTAGGGGGGGGTATGCCGGAACTTTTGAGGACTTAGGGGGGGGTATGCCGGAACTTTTGGGGGCTTAGGGGGGGGTATGCCGGAACTTGTGGAGGCTCAGGGGGGGGTATGCCGGAACTTTTGGGGGCTCAGGGGGGGGCGTGCCGGAACGTTTGGGGGCTCAGGGGGGGGTGTGCCGGAACTTTTGGTGGCTCAGGGGGAGGTATGCCGGAACTTTTGGTGGCTCGGGGGGGGGTATGCCGGAACTTTTGGGGGCTCAGGGGGGGGTATGCCGGAACTTTTGAGGACTTAGGGGGGGGTATGCCGGAACTTTTGAGGACTTAGGGGGGGGTATGCCGGAACTTTTGGGGGCTCAGGGGGGGGTATGCCGGAACTTTTGGGGGCTCAGGGGGGGGTATGCCAGAACTTTTGGGGGCTTAGGGGGGGGTATGCCCGAACTTTTGGGGGCTCAAGGGGGGGGTATGCCGGAACTTTTGGGGACTTAGGGGGGGGTACGCCGGAACTTTCGAGGACTTAGGGGGGGGTATGCCGGAACTTTTGAGGACTTAGGGGGGGGTATGCCGGAACTTTTGAGGACTTAGGGGGGGGTATGCCGGAACTTTTGAGGACTTAGGGGGGGGTATGCCGGAACTTTTGAGGACTTAGGGGGGGGTATGCCGGAACTTTTGGGGACTTAGGGTGGGGTATGCCGGAACTTGTGGGGGCTCAGGGGGGGGTATGCCGGAACTTTTGGGGACTTAGGGGGGGGTATGCCGGAACTTTTGGGGACTTAAGGGGGGGGTATGCCGGAACTTTTGAAGACTTAGGGGGGGGTATGCCGGAACTTTTGGGGGCTCAGGGGGGGGTATGCCGGAACTTTTGGGGACTTAGGGGGGGGTATGCCGGAACTTTTGAGGACTTAGGGGGGGGTATGCCGGAATTTTTGAGGACTTAGGGGGGGCTATGCCGGAACTTTTGGGGACTTAGGGGGGGGTATGCCGGAACTTTTGGGGACTTAAGGGGGGGGTATGCCGGAACTTTTGAAGACTTAGGGGGGGGTATGCCGGAACTTTTGAGGACTTAGGGGGGGGTATGCCGGAACTTTTGGGGACTTAGGGGGGGGTATGCCGGAACTTTTGAGGACTTAGGGGGGGGTATGCCGGAACTTTTGAGGACTTAGGGGGGGGTATGCCGGAACTTTTGAGGACTTAGGGGGGGTATGCCGGAACTTTTGAGGACTTAGGGGGGGGTATGCCGGAACTTTTGGGGGCTCAGGGGGGGGTATGCCGGAATTTTTGAGGACTTAGGGGGGGCTATGCCGGAACTTTTGAGGACTTAGGGGGGGGTATGCCGGAACGTTTGGGGACTTAGGGGGGGGTACGCCGGAACCTTTGAGGACTTAGGGGGGGGTATGCCGGAACTTTTGAGAACTTAGGGGGGGGTATGCAGGAACTTTTGAAGACTTAGGGGGGGGTATGCCGGAACTTTTGGGGGCTCAGGGGGGGGTATGCCGGAACTTTTGAGGACTTAGGGGGGGGTATGCCGGAACTTGTGGGGGCTCAGGGGGGGTATGCCAGAAATTTTGAGGACTGAGGGGGGGGTATGCCGGAACTTTTGAGGACTTAGGGGGGGGTATGCCGGAACTTTCGGGGACTTAGGGGGGGGTATGCCGGAACTTTTGAGGACTTAGGGGGGGGTATGCCGGAACTTTTGTGGGCTCAGCGGGGGGTATGCCGGAACTTTTGAGGACTTAGGGGGGGGTATGCCGGAACCTTTGAGGACTTAGGGGGGGGTATGCCGGAACTTTTGAGGACTTAGGGGGGGGTATGCCGGAACTTTTGGGGGCTTAGGGGGGGGTATGCCGGAACTTGTGGAGGCTCAGGGGGGGGTATGCCGGAACTTTTGGGGGCTCAGGGGGGGGCGTGCCGGAACTTTTGAGGACTTAGGGGGGGTATGCCGGAACTTTTGAGGACTTAGGGGGGGGTATGCCGGAATTTTTGAGGACTTAGGGGGGGGTATGCCGGAACTTTTGGGGACTTAGGGGGGGGTATGCCGGAACTTTTGGGGGCTTAGGGGGGGGTATGCCGGAACTTTTGGGGGCTCACGGGGGGGGTATGCCGGAACTTTTGGGGGCTCAGGGGGGGGTATGCCGGAACTTTTGAGGGCTTAGGGGTGGGTATGCCAGAACTTGTGGGGGCTCAGGGGGGGGTATGCCGGAACTTTTGGGGGCTCAGGGGGGGGTATGCCGGAACTTTTGGGGGCTCAGGGGGGGGTATGCCGGAACTTTTGAGGGCTCAGGGGGGGGGTATGCCGGAACTTTTGGGGGCTCAGGGGGGGGTATGCCGGAACTTTTGAGGACTTAGGGGGGGGTATGCCGGAACTTTTCGAGGACTTAGGGGGGGGTATGCCGGAACTTGTGGGGGCTCAGGGGGGGGTATGCCGGAACTTTTGGGGGCTCAAGGGGGGGTATGCCGGAACTTTTGAGGACTTAGGGGGGGGTATGCCGAAACTTTTGGGGACTCAGGGGGGGGTATGCCGGAACTTTTGAGGACTTAGGGGGGGGTATGCCGGAACTTTTGAGGACTTAGGGGGGGGGTATGCCGGAACTTTTGGGGGCTCATGGGGGGGTATGCCGGAACTTTTGGGGGCTCAGGGGGGGCCATGCCGGAACTTTTGAGGACTTAGGGGGGGGGTATGCCGGAACTTTTGGGGGCTCAGGGGGGGGTATGCCGGAACTTTTGGGGGCTCAGGGGGGGCCATGCCGGAACTTTTGAGGACTTAAGGGGGGGGTATGCCGGAACTTTTGGGGGCTCATGGGGGGGTATGCCGGAACTTTTGGGGGCTCAGGGGGGGGTATGCCGGAACTTTTGAGGACTTAGGGGGGGGTATGCCGGAACTTGTGGGGGCTCAGGGGGGGGTATGCCGGAACTTTTGAGGACTTAGGGGGGGGTATGCCGGAACTTTTCGAGGACTTAGGGGGGGGTATGCCGGAACTTGTGGGGGCTCAGGGGGGGGTATGCCGGAACTTTTGGGGGCTCAAGGGGGGGTATGCCGGAACTTTTGAGGACTTAGGGGGGGGTATGCCGAAACTTTTGGGGGCTCAGGGGGGGGTATGCCGGAATTTTTGGGGGCTCAGGGGGGGGTATGCCGGAACCTTTGAGGACTTAGGGGGGGGTATGCCGGAACTTTTGGGGGCTCAGGGGGGGGTATGCCGGAACTTTTGGGGACTTAGGGGGGGGTATGCCGGAACTTTTGGGGGCTCAGGGGGGGGTATGCCGGAACTTTTGAGGACTTAGGGGGGGGTATGCCGGAACTTTTGGGGGCTCAGGGGGGGGTATGCCGGAACGTTTGAGGACTCAGGGGGGGGTATGCCGGAACGTTTGGGGGCTCAGGGGGGGGTATGCCGGAACGTTTGGGGGCTCAGGGGGGGGTATGCCGGAACTTTTGAGGACTTAGGGGGGGGTATGCCGGAACTTTTGGGGGCTTAGGGGGGGGTATCCCGGAATTTTTGTGGGCTCAGGGGGGGGTATGCCGGAACGTTTGAGGACTTAGGGGGGGAATGCCGGAAGTTTTGAGGACTTAGGGGGGGGTATGCCGGAACTTTTGGGGGCTCAGCGGGAGGTATGCCGGAACTTTTGGGGGCTCAGGGGGGGTTGGGTTGGGTTGGGTTGGACTCTCCCGACTTGAAAAACGCGACGGACCCGTCAGTTGAAAAATTTGGGTCCCCCGGGAGCGGCGCAATCATCGGAGTAGTCTGAGCACACTCCGCCACCAGAAAGAGGACGACCGCACGACACATCAGCCTGCTGCACTTGGCGCATACCGCCTGCATCGCTCCTTGGCCAGCCTCTGCTGGCCCGGGGCAGCCCCACCGCGCCCTGAGGGCGGCGCCCACACGGCTGGGCCGCCGCTCTCGACGCTCGCGGGATCACTCCGACGCCGCCGGGCCCGAACCCCCGGGAGGGGCATCGGGGTCTCCCCTGGCGCGGACCACTGTGGAGCTGCCTGGCACCACTGCTGACAGGGCCATTAGCGCCTCCGCCAGCCCCTGCGGCACTGTTCCTTCCGGCGCAGACATCCAGAATCGGTCTCCAACACGAACATGCACATGTTCTGGCTGGGCGTCCAGCCGCGCCAGGCTCCAGCGGTGTACAGCGGCTCCTTCCCAGGCAGGCGCCTGTCCGCCACCAATCACGACAAGCACTGAACAGTGCTGCCCGTCTGAACCCAGAGGGAACTCTGGTTCCGCCAGGGCTGCCACGCCCAGGCCTGGGGACTCCGCCAGCGCTGTGACAGCGCGGTCGTACAGGTGCAGCAATGCGGACAGGCACGCGGCGTGTTGCCACGACAGCCCATGCGTCCACCCGCTCACTGGACCATTGGATGTAGTCCAGAACAGATCCCAGGCTGCTGACCGGGCATATGTGGCCAGTGCCTCCAGGTAGGCGCTGGCCAGGCTGTCTCTACGAGCTGCCGTAAGCCAGCGTGACGCTTCCGCGCATGTGCCCATGAGCATCCCCGACCACGTGACGTATACTGTGTGGGGGCGCGCCGGTGGCCACGTCGCTGTCACCCCATGGTCGGCCCGCAGGACCAGGTGCAGGCTGTCACCACTGGGACGCCCTAGGCGTACCCACGTGGTGGTCACCCACTCTGGCACTGTTGCACCGGGCGCTGCCGCGAGTACCAGCGCACGAAAGCCAGCTTGTACGGCCAGAGCCACTTTGCCACATGCTGCCAGTAGGTGCTGGCCCCATCCGGCACACGACTGTTCGCAGAACGGGCAGTTGAAGACGTTGTCTGGGGCTGTCGCCATCGTCCGGGCTGCCCGAAGCCACGTGGCCACGTTGAGGGCGTCCTTGGATAAACGGGCCTCCTGAACCACTCGCTCCCACGACGTCCCAGCCGCCGGGTCGCGGTGCAAGAGGGCATCCAGGTGCGGCATCGCTGGTGCTAACTGCTCGTACCGGCGCTCCATGGCCACAGAGTGACGCAGATACGGCACGCCCCCCGTCGTGAGTACCGCCACGCCTCCGACGTCCGCTGCAAATGGCATGGGGCCCTCTTCCACGTCCGACATCCGCGACGTCGCCAGACTGTGCGCCCTGTGCTGAAGGCCGGCTAGCCCCGGCGCGGGGCTAGGAGCACCGCTCGCGAAGTCCTGCTGAGCTGGCACGTACACTTCGTCTGCTTGCCAGAGGTGCAGTCCGGCCGCGTACTGGACCCGCAGGTTATCGACATACGGGCTGTCCGACACGGTGTGATCCTCCCCTTCGGTGGTGACGTGGGTGTTGTCCGCCAGGGCCAGCACTCGCGTGGCTAGAGGAAGGCGCATCTCGCGGAGTACAGCGAGCCCCAGGTATCTACCGAACCATTCCGCTGCCCATGGGTACGGGTCCTCTACTGCCACTGCAGACCACGCCTCTGCAAACACCCCGCGGGCGTCTGCAAGGACTGCCGCATACGCCAGCGATCGCTGGCCGCATGCCCCATCAGAAGCCACCACGACTTGAGGGCCTTCCGGGGCCCGGTGCAGGCTCACATGCATGGCTGTTGGCGGCACGTGTGCTGCCGGTAGCAGGACCAGCTGCAGCTGCCACGCCTCGAGGAGTGAGTGCAGCACGTGGGCGTCGGAGTACGCTTGCGGGACCCACGCCTTATGGCCCAGCTCATGTCGCAGAAGGTCAGCGACATAGCTACTGCGGCAGTTGAGGGCGCCCAATAAAGTGTGCACAAACCGGACCGCGTGACGGTCCTGCAGCCTGGGCGCATGCAGACCCAGCATACGTAGCGGTCGATAGAGCAGGGTTCTGGGGAAGCTGCGGGGCAGCCCCAGAGCGCGCCTGTGGATGCCATCCGACAGCCGCTGGCATGCCTCCAGATTGAGACCCACTGCTGGGACCACGTCCAGGACGAAATCTGCCTTGGTCAGCGCGAAGGTGGTCACCACTCGCAGAGCTAAGGCATACACCGGCTCCGTCCGCGGCACTGCCCAGTGCAGGTGGCGCAGTGCCTCCTCGTATTTGACCAGTACTGCTCTGGGTGGTTCACCCATGACGACGGGAATCTTCACCATGGCGAGGTCGGCTGAGTCCGTTTTGATGACGCCGAGGACGGTCGACAGTTGGCCGGCGGCGTAGCCCAGGGCGCCCCCTTTGTCGACCAGGAGGTACCCCTTCAACTTGGACCGGTTGATGGCCCCACCTCCGGCCAGACATGTTTTCTGGCTGACCCGCAGTACGTGGGCTGCTCCTGCGTCTGTGCATGCGAAGATGCGCCTGTCGTCGCTGGAGGATACTTCTGGGACGTACTCTGCTGCACACGCCGGATGCACGGGACACCAGTCGGCTGGGTCAGGCCCCCCTGGACCGCCAGTTTCTGGGCGTAGCGCGTTGGCCACGATGGCCGCGTTCGCTCTGGAGCGCACGGAGCCCAGTTCTTTGAACCCTCCGACACCCATGCTGTCACCCTGGGCCCCACCGTGGAGCATGCGGTAGGGGCCCACCAGCCCGTACGGCGACTGCACGTAGATGCTCAGCCTGCCGTAGAAGGACTGGTACCACGGGTCTACACGGATGCCGTCAGGGCACACCTGCTGCAGCGATTCGCGCTGCACGTTACAGAACGCGTTGCTCTCGTCCCAGTCGAATACCCACAGACGGCCGCGCTCCCGTATCCATACTGGAATGGCCCAGCGACAGAAGATGGCCACCAGCTGGCTACTAAACTCTTTGCGGTAGGCGAAGGCTGAGGGCGGGTCGAGTCCCTGCACTGTGGACACCATCTGGAGGCGGTGGAATATCGCTGTCGACTCCTTCCGCCGCACCGGCTCCTCCAGCATGACTGGCCGGCTCATGCGCACCAGCCATTGCGGCTCCTTTTTCAGGAGGCACAGGTGCAGAACCGCATTGAGGATGCGGGCTGGAGCCCCGCTGTGTGTGGCGTGCAATAGCTCCACCAGGACTCCGATGGCGGTGCCTGACAGCCGGCTTTGCAGCGACTGCACCAGCTCCCCAAACGCCGCCGCCTCTGACCCTGATCGTCGGATTTCGAAGTGCATCTCCTGAAAGCTGGGCGGGGAACCTGAGGTGGCTGGTGCTCTGGGATCCACTGCACGCTCACCACGCTGCGCGTGGGCCAATCGGGTTGCCGCGGTGATGTCCGGCCGATCTGACATGCGTGGGCGGTACTGATCTGCAAGCCGCCGGAGCCACCCTGCATCTGAGCCAATGTGGCGGCCACAGTGCAGTTCCATCGCTTGACGCAACAACTCCTCCTTGAAGGCATCCGGCTCGGTCGGGAAGTACTCACCATCAGGGCTGACGGACGACAATTGCTGAAATCGAGCTTTGCGGATCTTCAGGGCCGCGGCGGTGACTGAAGTAACCCCTGTCCCCTGCAGCTTGCCCTCTGTCAGCTGGACCGCTCTGAGGAACGCCGCGTCCTGCCGGTCTGCCCACCACGCTGTCAGGCGATCCCGGGCGGCCAGCTGGGTGCCCTCAAACAGCTTGGCGGCTGCTTCTGCGGCCAATCGAAACCCACTGGAGGACGACGGGATAATGCCGCTGATGCACTCCCAGTACCATGTGAACGCGCCATCGGGCGACAGGCGGGCACACCAGGCCCACCAGAATGCCAGGCTGGCCATGGCGGCCGCTGTGGCCATGTGCGATGGTTCTGCTCTCCGAAAGCGGAACAGACGGCCCGCCGGATTGGCCTGCGACAGGTACTCGGAGCGCACGCTGAGGTCGCAGGCCACTGCTAGATGGGTGCTCAAGCCAGGCAGGGGGGGGTATGCCGGAAATTTTGAGGACTTAGGGGGGGGTATGCCGGAACTTTTGAGGACTTAAGGGGGGGTATGCCGGAACGTTTGGGGGCTCATGGGGGGGTATGCCGGAACTTTTGAGGGCTCAGGGGGGGGTATGCTGGAACTTTTGGGGGCTCAGGGGGGGGTATGCCGGAACTTTTGAGGACTTAGGGGGGGGTATGCCGGAACTTTTGAGGACTTAGGGGGGGGGTATGCCGGAACTTGTGGGGGCTTAGGGGGGGGTATGCCGGAACTTTTGAGGACTTAGGGGGGGGTATGCCGGAACTTTTGGGGGCTCAGGGTGGGGTATGCCGGAACTTTTGGGGGCTCAGGGGGGGTATGCCGGAACTTTTGAGGACTTAGGAGGGGGTATGCCGGAACTTTTGGGGGCTTAAGGGGGGGGTATGCCGGAACTTTTGAGGACTTAGGGGGGGGTATGCCGGAACTTTTAGGAACTTAGGGGGGGGTATGCCGGAACTTTTGTGGGCTCAGGGGGGGGTATGCCGGAACTTTTGAGGACTTGAGGGGGGGTATGCCGGAACCTTTGGAGGCTCAGGGGGGGGTATGCCGGAACTTTTGAGGACTTAGGGGGGGGTATGCCGGAACTTGTGGGGGCTCAGGGGGGGGTATGCCGGAACGTTTGAGGACTTAGGGGGGGGTATGCCGGAACTTGTGGGGGCTCAGGGGGGGGTATGCCGGAACTTGTGGGGGCTCAGGGGGGGGTATTCCGGAACTTTTGAGGACTTAGGGGGGGGTATGCCGGAACTTGTGGGGGCTCAGGGGGGGATATGCCGGAACTTGTGGGGGCTCAGGGGGGGGTATGCCGGAAATTTTGGGGACTTAGGGGGGGGTATGCCGGAAATTTTGGGGGCTCAGGGGGGGGTATGCCGGAACTTTTGAGGACTTAGGGGGGGGTACGCCGGAACTTTTGAGGACTTAAGGGGGGGTATGCCGGAACTTTTGGGGGCTCATGGGGGCGTACCCCGTAACTTTTGAGGGCTCAGGGGCGGGTATGCCGGAACTTTTGGGGGCTCAGGGGGGGGTATGCCGGAACTTTTGTGGACTTAGGGGGGGGTACCCCGGAACTTGTGGGGGCTCAGGGGGGGGGTATGCTGGAACTTTTGAGGACTTAGGGGGGGTATGCCGGAACTTTTTGGGGGCTCAGGGGGGGGGTATGCTGGAACTTTTGGGGGCTGAGGGGGGGGTATGCCGGAACGTTTGAGGACTTAGGGGGTGGTATGCCGGAACTTGTGGGGGCTTAGGGGGGGGTATGCCGGAACTTTTGAGGACTTAGGGGGGGGTATGCCGGAACTTTTGGGGGCTCAGGGTGGGGTATGCCGGAACTTTTGGGGGCTTAGGGGGGGGTATGCCGGAACTTTTGAGGACTTAGGGGGGGGTATGCCGGCACTTGTGGGGGCTCAGGGGGGGGTATGCCGGAACTTGTGGGGGCTCGGGGGGGGTATGCCGGAACTTTTGAGGACTTAGGGGGGGGTATGCCAGAACTTTTGAGGACTTAGGGGGGGGTATGCCGGAACTTTTGGGGGCTCAGGGGGGGGTATGCCGGAAGTTTTGGGGGCTCAGGGGGGGGTATGCCGGAAATTTTGGGGACTTAGGGGGGGGTATGCCGGAACTTTTGGGGGCTCAGGGGGGGGTATGCCGGAACTTTTGGGGACTTAGGGGGGGGTATGCCGGAACTTTTGAGGACTTAGGGGGGGGTATGCCGGAACTTTTGGGGGCTTAGGGGGGGGTATGCCGGAACGTTTGAGGACTTAGGGGGGGTATGCCGGAACTTTAAGGGGCTCAGGGGGGGGTATGCCGGAACTTTTGGGGGCTCAGGGGGGGGTATGCCGGAACTTTTGGGGACTTAGGGGGGGGTATGCCAGAACGTTTGGGGGCTTAGGGGGGGGTATGCCGGAACTTTTGAGGACTTAGGGGGGGGTATGCCGGAACTTTTGAGGACTTAGGGGGGGGTATGCCGGAACCTTTGGGGGCTCAGGGGGGGGTATGCCGGAACTTTTGGGGACTTAGGGGGGGTATGCCGGAACTTTTGGGGGCTCAGGGGGGGGTATGCCGGAACTTTTGAGGACTTAGGGGGGGGTATGCCGGAACGTTTGGGGGCTCAGGGAGGGGTATGCCGAACTTTTGCGGGCTTAGGGGGGGGTATGCCGGAACTTTTGGGGACTTAGGGGGGGGGTATGCCGGAACCTTTGGGGACTTAGGGGGGGGTATGCCGGAACTTGTGGGGGCTCAGGGGGGGGTATGCCAGAAATTTTGGGGGCTTAGGGGGGGGTATGCCGGAACTTTTGAGGACTTAGGGGGGGGTATGCCGGAACTTTTGGGGGCTCAGGGGGGGATATGCCGGAACTTTTGGGGACTTAGGGGGGGGTATGCCGGAACTTTTGAGGACTTAGGGGGGGGTATGCCGGAACTTTTGGGGGCTCAGGGGGGGTATGCCGGAACTTTTGGGGGATCAGGGGGGGGTATGCCGGAACTTTTGAGGACTTAGGGGGGGGTATGCCGGAACTTTTGGGGACTTAGGGGGGGGTATGCCAGAACTTTTGAGGACTTAGGGGGGGGTATGCCGGAACTTTTGAGGACTTAGGGGGGGGTATGCCGGAACTTTTGAGGACTTAGGGGGGGGGGTATGCCGGAACTTTTGGGGGCTCAGGGGGGGGGGTATGCCGGAACTTTTGGGGACTTAGGGGGGGTTATGCCGGAACTTTTGAGGACTTAGGAGGGGGTATGCCGGAACTTTTGAGGACTTAGGGGGGGGTATGCCGGAACTTTTGGGGGCTCAGGGGGGGGTATGCCGGAACTTTTGGGGGCTGAGGGGGGGGTATGCCGGAACTTTTGAGGACTTAGGGGGGGGTATGCCGGAACTTTTGGGGGCTCAGGGGGGGGTATGCCGGAAATTGTGGGGGCTCAGGGGGGGGTATGCCAGAACTTTTGGGGGCTTGGGGGGGTTGGGTTGGGTTGGGTTGGACTCTCCCGACTTGAAAAACGCGACGGACCCGTCAATTGAAAAATTTGGGTCCCCCAGGAGCGGCGCAATCATCGGAGTAGTCTGAGCACACTCCGCCACCAGAAAGAGGACGACCGCACGACACATCAGCCTGCTGCACTTGGCGCATACCGCCTGCATCGCTCCTTGGCCAGCCTCTGCTGGCCCGGGGCAGCCCCACCGCGCCCTGAGGGCGGCGCCCACACGGCTGGGCCGCCGCTCTCGACGCTCGCGGGATCACTCCGACGCCGCCGGGCCCGAACCCCCGGGAGGGGCATCGGGGTCTCCCCTGGCGCGGACCACTGTGGAGCTGCCTGGCACCTCTGCTGACAGGGCCATTAGCGCCTCCGCCAGCCCCTGCGGCACTGTTCCTTCCGGCGCAGACATCCAGAATCGGTCTCCAACACGAACATGCACATGTTCTGGCTGGGCGTCCAGCCGCGCCAGGCTCCAGCGGTGTACAGCGGCTCCTTCCCAGGCAGGCGCCTGTCCGCCACCAATCACGACAAGCACTGAACAGTGCTGCCCGTCTGAACCCAGAGGGAACTCTGGTTCCGCCAGGGCTGCCACGCCCAGGCCTGGGGACTCCGCCAGCGCTGTGACAGCGCGGTCGTACAGGTGCAGCAATGCGGACAGGCACGCGGCGTGTTGCCACGACAGCCCATGCGTCCACCCGCTCACTGGACCATTGGATGTAGTCCAGAACAGATCCCAGGCTGCTGACCGGGCATATGTGGCCAGTGCCTCCAGGTAGGCGCTGGCCAGGCTGTCTCTACGAGCTGCCGTAAGCCAGCGTGACGCTTCCGCGCATGTGCCCATGAGCATCCCCGACCACGTGACGTATACTGTGTGGGGGCGCGCTGGTGGCCACGTCGCTGTCACCTCATGGTCGGCCCGCAGGACCAGGTGCAGGCTGTCACCACTGGGACGCCCTAGGCGTACCCACGTGGTGGTCACCCACTCTGGCACTGTTGCACCGGGCGCTGCCGCGAGTACCAGCGCACGAAAGCCAGCTTGTACGGCCAGAGCCACTTTGCCACATGCTGCCAGTAGGTGCTGGCCCCATCCGGCACACGACTGTTCGCAGAACGGGCAGTTGAAGACGTTGTCTGGGGCTGTCGCCATCGTCCGGGCTGCCCGAAGCCACGTGGCCACGTTGAGGGCGTCCTTGGATAAACGGGCCTCCTGAACCACTCGCTCCCACGACGTCCCAGCCGCCGGGTCGCGGTGCAAGAGGGCATCCAGGTGCGGCATCGCTGGTGCTAACTGCTCGTACCGGCGCTCCATGGCCACAGAGTGACGCAGATACGGCACGCCCCCCGTCGTGAGTACCGCCACGCCTCCGACGTCCGCTGCAAATGGCATGGGGCCCTCTTCCACGTCCGACATCCGCGACGTCGCCAGACTGTGCGCCCTGTGCTGAAGGCCGGCTAGCCCCGGCGCGGGGCTAGGAGCACCGCTCGCGAAGTCCTGCTGAGCTGGCACGTACACTTCGTCTGCTTGCCAGAGGTGCAGTCCGGCCGCGTACTGGACCCGCAGGTTATCGACATACGGGCTGTCCGACACGGTGTGATCCTCCCCTTCGGTGGTGACGTGGGTGTTGTCCGCCAGGGCCAGCACTCGCGTGGCTAGAGGAAGGCGCATCTCGCGGAGTACAGCGAGCCCCAGGTATCTACCGAACCATTCCGCTGCCCATGGGTACGGGTCCTCTACTGCCACTGCAGACCACGCCTCTGCAAACACCCCGCGGGCGTCTGCAAGGACTGCCGCATACGCCAGCGATCGCTGGCCGCATGCCCCATCAGAAGCCACCACGACTTGAGGGCCTTCCGGGGCCCGGTGCAGGCTCACATGCATGGCTGTTGGCGGCACGTGTGCTGCCGGTAGCAGGACCAGCTGCAGCTGCCACGCCTCGAGGAGTGAGTGCAGCACGTGGGCGTCGGAGTACGCTTGCGGGACCCACGCCTTATGGCCCAGCTCATGTCGCAGAAGGTCAGCGACATAGCTACTGCGGCAGTTGAGGGCGCCCAATAAAGTGTGCACAAACCGGACCGCGTGACGGTCCTGCAGCCTGGGCGCATGCAGACCCAGCATACGTAGCGGTCGATAGAGCAGGGTTCTGGGGAAGCTGCGGGGCAGCCCCAGAGCGCGCCTGTGGATGCCATCCGACAGCCGCTGGCATGCCTCCAGATTGAGACCCACTGCTGGGACCACGTCCAGGACGAAATCTGCCTTGGTCAGCGCGAAGGTGGTCACCACTCGCAGAGCTAAGGCATACACCGGCTCCGTCCGCGGCACTGCCCAGTGCAGGTGGCGCAGTGCCTCCTCGTATTTGACCAGTACTGCTCTGGGTGGTTCACCCATGACGACGGGAATCTTCACCATGGCGAGGTCGGCTGAGTCCGTTTTGATGACGCCGAGGACGGTCGACAGTTGGCTGGCGGCGTAGCCCAGGGCGCCCCCTTTGTCGACCAGGAGGTACCCCTTCAACTTGGACCGGTTGATGGCCCCACCTCCGGCCAGACATGTTTTCTGGCTGACCCGCAGTACGTGGGCTGCTCCTGCGTCTGTGTATGCGAAGATGCGCCTGTCGTCGCTGGAGGATACTTCTGGGACGTACTCTGCTGCACACGCCGGATGCACGGGACACCAGTCGGCTGGGTCAGGCCCCCCTGGACCGCCAGTTTCTGGGCGTAGCGCGTTGGCCACGATGGCCGCGTTCGCTCTGGAGCGCACGGAGCCCAGTTCTTTGAACCCTCCGACACCCATGCTGTCACCCTGGGCCCCACCGTGGAGCATGCGGTAGGGACCCACCAGCCCGTACGGCGACTGCACGTAGATGCTCAGCCTGCCGTAGAAGGACTGGTACCACGGGTCTACACGGATGCCGTCAGGGCACACCTGCTGCAGCGATTCGCGCTGCACGTTACAGAACGCGTTGCTCTCGTCCCAGTCGAATACCCACAGACGGCCGCGCTCCCGTATCCATACTGGAATGGCCCAGCGACAGAAGATGGCCACCAGCTGGCTACTAAACTCTTTGCGGTAGGCGAAGGCTGAGGGCGGGTCGAGTCCCTGCACTGTGGACACCATCTGGAGGCGGTGGAATATCGCTGTCGACTCCTTCCGCCGCACCGGCTCCTCCAGCATGACTGGCCGGCTCATGCGCACCAGCCATTGCGGCTCCTTTTTCAGGAGGCACAGGTGCAGAACCGCATTGAGGATGCGGGCTGGAGCCCCGCCGTGTGTGGCGTGCAATAGCTCCACCAGGACTCCGATGGCGGTACCTGACAGCCGGCTTTGCAGCGACTGCACCAGCTCCCCAAACGCCGCCGCCTCTGACCCTGATCGTCGGATTTCGAAGTGCATCTCCTGAAAGCTGGGCGGGGAACCTGAGGTGGCTGGTGCTCTGGGATCCACTGCACGCTCACCACGCTGCGCGTGGGCCAATCGGGTTGCCGCGGTGATGTCCGGCCGATCTGACATGCGTGGGCGGTACTGATCTGCAAGCCGCCGGAGCCACCCTGCATCTGAGCCAATGTGGCGGCCACAGTGCAGTTCCATCGCTTGACGCAACAACTCCTCCTTGAAGGCATCCGGCTCGGTCGGGAAGTACTCACCATCAGGGCTGACGGACGACAATTGCTGAAATCGAGCTTTGCGGATCTTCAGGGCCGCGGCGGTGACTGAAGTAACCCCTGTCCCCTGCAGCTTGCCCTCTGTCAGCTGGACCGCTCTGAGGAACGCCGCGTCCTGCCGGTCTGCCCACCACGCTGTCAGGCGATCCCGGGCGGCCAGCTGGGTGCCCTCAAACAGCTTGGCGGCTGCTTCTGCGGCCAATCGAAACCCACTGGAGGACGACGGGATAATGCCGCTGATGCACTCCCAGTACCATGTGAACGCGCCATCGGGCGACAGGCGGGCACACCAGGCCCACCAGAATGCCAGGCTGGCCATGGCGGCCGCTGTGGCCATGTGCGATGGTTCTGCTCTCCGAAAGCGGAACAGACGGCCCGCCGGATTGGCCTGCGACAGGTACTCGGAGCGCACGCTGAGGTCGCAGGCCACTGCTAGATGGGTGCTCAAGCCAGGCAGCAGGAACTTTTCGCAGGCATGAACCGGTGACTGAGCACTCACGAGGACCCAGTCCAGCTCCCTCCGGGACACCCCTGCTCTGTTGGCGACGATGTTGGTGGCCTCCCCGGGGCGATAGAGGTGGGTAAAGCCCCCCCAGTATCTGTTGTCAGTGCACGCCTTGCGCAGCCAGGCTCCTGAATCGTCCGCCAGGTCAGCGTTCATGTCGCCCGCGACTAACTTTACCCCGCCGGGATGCCTGGCCTGGAACGCAGCGCTCCGGAGAATACTGAGCCGCCTGTTTGCGGCCTTCATCCCTGGCGGAAAGTGCACATTCGTGACCACGACGGGGACCTTCTCTGAGACGGGGATGGCCACACTGAGGGCATGCTCATCCTTGTCGGACTGTAGCGGAGCCCGTGTCTGTAGCCGGTGATGGATGAGAATTGCCAGGCCTCCACCCGGCACCACGGGGCCCAGGATGACTCGATAGGGGACCCCTTTGAGACTGTCGTCGACAAATAGGGGGCCCGCCTCCTGCAGACACACCACGTCCGGCTCGAAGTCCACCAAAAGTCCAGCAACATCCGCATCTTGGAGGCCAGACCTCCTGCATTGATGGTGAAGACCAGAAGCCGCGCGATGCCGGTGGGCAGGGCGTCGAACTTGGGGATGTAGCTGCCATCGTGCCGAGCACGCAATTGCCGATATAGATTGTCGTCTCCCGGTGGCTGGAGGTCGCAGACGCCTGGTGGCAGGCCGCTGTGGACAAAGAGAAGGCAGACGCACCGCTGAGGCCGGATACGCGGATGTTGCTGCACCTCGCCATACGCCGGGTAACGGTGGACCCCTTGGGCAGGGCGCCGCATACTGGCATCACCGGCGGACGAGCTGGGTCACACGGTTGGGTCAGGACTAGGCGCTGCAACCGGGGCCGGTCGCAGCGGGGGCAGAGGTCGAAGCTGAGCCAGGGGTCCGCGCACCATTCTTCCTTGAGTCGTGGGAGCGGTACCGCTGCAGCTTCAGGTATGCTGGATTGCCGGGAGCTAAGGAGAACGCCCACGCAACCCGCTGGGACGACTGCTGGGTCCCTGTACGACGTGAGCAGGACCAGCAGATCACAACCGGTCCATATTGGCGGGGAGACCAGCACGTCATCCTTCAGCCGGTGCTTGTGATCCAGAAGGGCAGACACCCAGAGCTCCACAATGATGAAGGCTTGCGCTAGGGGCAGTTCGGGCACGGGGTTAAGTAGGCTGGCCTGATCGGGCAGAGCCGCGCACAGCGCCTTCTTGAGGGTGGTCAGTATTACAGGCACCTGGCCTGTGACGGGGATTCGAAAGCTGTGGGTCCGGGGGCACTCGACGGAGAGGCACGGGCCAATGGTGCGGCACAGGAGGCAAGCGGTCACCGCCTCCTCGTCCCCCGGGGGTTCTGCCTGACCCAGGACGTCCTCAATGGCCGAGGTGATGGGGTCTCCGTCTGCTGCCGGATCGCGCAGCCGCCCGCGAATGTGCTGCAGGTTCCAGTGCAGGTTTCCTACAGCGGCCTGCAGGGCAGAGCCACGCCTGCTGCCCCCCAGCACCGAGTGCAGCATCGCCGCCGGCACTTCGGGAACCAGGGCAGGCACGGGGAGGTGCTGGGGCAGTCATTGGCTCTTGCCCTTCTTCCCCGGCACGCTTTCGACCCGCACGGCACGCGCTGTGGCCTTATCGGGGCCTGCCCCCCAAGCTAGCCCCGACGACTCTCGCCGCGGGCCTGGCGCCGCGGTCTCACGCCTGCTGCGGACTGACTGTCCGCTCCGCGAGGCCTTTCTGCCACGACTCCCCGGACTGATGGCCGCCGTGGTGAGGGGCGGCGTTCCGTCCCTATGCTGCCGTCTTCCGGCGGGAGGTGGCCCGGGGGGCGGCGGCGGGAAGCCGCCACGAGGTGAGCGCTCCCGGCTTGGCGGGGACCGGTATGCCCGGTCCTGGTACGTGGCATACGGTTGGCGGTGGTAGGTGGTATGCTCGGGGCTGTCGTATGAGCGCCTTCGACCGAGTTGGCGGTGGTAGCCCGACCTGAGGTCCCTGCTGAGCGACGGGGGCTCGTCGTCGTCGTCTTCGTCGGAGCCGCCGCGCCAGCGACCCCTATGACGGCTGCCTCCGTACGGCGCGAGTGGTGAGTCGTCGTGTGCCTCACGGCGAATGAGCACGTACGCCCCGGAGGCCGTCTCGGCCGGGTGAGAGTCTGAGCCGCGGGCTGCGCGCCGCCACGCCTCGTGCGGTACAACCACACTACACGACCCCTCGTGCGGGGCCCAGTCCGGGACCGTCGTGGGGTGCGCCAGAGCTGCGGACACCGCCGCTGCCACTTCCGCCGGGGGCAGCCCCAGCAAGCCTTCCAGCCGCAGGCTGACATATCGCTCCTCCGGGCTTGGGCTGGTCCGCTTTCGGTTTGATCGAGATGATGGCCGGTCTCGTTCCCGACTGCCCCTGGCCGTACGCTCTGGCGATGGGCTGCTGTCGCGATGACCTCGTGGTGCGCCTGGTACCCGATCGTAGTACCGCGCTGCCCAGTGTGGTACGAGATGGGCCCCAGCGTTCGTGCGCAGGTGGTCATTGGTGTCACGGATGGTGGAGACGTCGGGCACATGAACTACGAACTGAACGTACGCATGCCAGAAGGTGTCCAAGGTATCAGCCTGCATCAGGGCGTCGACAAATGGTCCCGGCAGGCCTTGTCTCGCTCCAGCCACTGCCACATGCGCACCCAGGGTCTTCCACTCCCAGTCGGCTGACTGCGCCGCCAAGATCTCCTCTGCCTCTTCCAGGAGCTCCTGCTTGGTGGTGGGCGTTGCCTGCAGCAGGCGCTTGTCCTCCAGATATGCGCGCCACTCTGCTATTGCCGTGGCCGCCGCCCCCGAGTCAGCGCCAAAGTGCCCGGCCTGCGACGTGAGGATGGTCCCCAGCTGCTTGCCGGTTGAGGCCTGGGCCAGCGTGCGGAGTGCTGCCGCCATGGAGGGGAGGGGGGCCATCCGCAGCTGCAGATTCGTCGCCGCTGCCCGGATGTGCTCAGGAGGTATGCCCTGACACGTGTCCCAGGCGGACTGCAGCTCCGACGCGAGTCTCTGGTTGTCGTCGAAGTGGGGCAGTGCCGTTGGGAGCCTCGTTGGCTGAGCGACCGATCCCGGCCCTGCCATCCGCTTCGCGCGGTCGGGGGCTGAGGGCGGCGGGTCATTGGCTCTGCGTTCCGGCACTCGAGGGTGTGGCAGCATCGATGGCATGGCAGATTTTATGGCCTGCGACAGCTTGGTGTCGGACACGGGGTTGTCCAGAGGCAGGCCACTAGCGTCCGCGGGGGAGCTGAGCCACGACACCTTGAGCCCCTTGCGCCTCGCCCAGGCGGCGTCCACTGCCTGCCAGAACCAAAGCCAACTCATCATCACTCGGCCGGCCGCCACAGGATTCTGGGCTTGATTCAGCAGGCGCCTGAAGCTGGCTGGCTCCTTGTCGAAG
The DNA here is from genome assembly GCA_964036045.1 of Eutreptiella sp. 'Long Island Sound 2002'. Lineage (NCBI taxonomy): Eukaryota > Euglenozoa > Euglenophyceae > Eutreptiales > Eutreptiaceae > Eutreptiella > Eutreptiella sp. 'Long Island Sound 2002'. Next base: position 68,838 of record CAXIWF010000288.1, on the reverse strand, counting down.
GCTAGACGGAGCTCCTCCTGGCCTTTGGGCCAGCGGTGTTGCGTGACCACGTCCGCCATCAGCGCAATTTCGTCTTTGCGCGTGCACTTGTCGAGGAAGTCCGACACTTCAGCCAGCACTTCCGCGAAAGTATCCCACGAGACAGATGGACATTTGGAGGCCAGAATGCTGCGGTCGACCTCGCCCAGGGTACCTGTCACCCGCGCCAGGTACAGCGCCATGGACGACTCCGCGTCTGGGGGCATGGGCCAGCGAGATACTTCTGTGCCCGACGGCCCGTGCTCAGCCACAAGCAGCACGCCATCTGATTCTCGGTCGCCCATAGCCCTCGTGACATTCCACAGATCTGCGGACTTCAGCTGCGCCTGTTGCTGCGCCAGGCTGAGCTCGGCAAACGACTTGGGGGGCATAGTAGAGCTGCACACAGGTGAGATGGGGAAGGCAAAGCTCTACCAGCGCACGGGCCATGTGGCCAGCATCATCATGAATGTGTCCAGCTGACCCGGGGTCAGCTCAGCACAGCACTTTGTACGCGCCGACAAGACCATCACGACCAGCAGGTAATGCGGCGGTCCGGTGTCTGCACGCAGCATCTCTGGGCACAAACGGCCAGTCTGGCCGCCAACAGCACACACAGCCTCCTGCTCGATCACGACCGACCGCACAGGGCGATCAGGCACCGCATCCGCAGGCTCCAGCACTGCTCCACGCACCCGGCACATGTTCTGGCTGATGACCTCGGGGAGCAGACACATTGGCTGACGCACAAGCGCTCCAACAGCACATCGTCGCCTCCTCGGGATCCTCGGTCAGCACGCAGGCACTATACTGCGGGCAACTAGGCACTACCCCGTTGGGCTCCAGCACAGTTCCATGCACCAGGCACTCGTTCCGGCGGTTGCCCACGAGGAGTGAACACGCTGGCTGGCGCACAGGACATACGCTGAGGCAGCCGCCCCATCAGCACGTCTACACCTCCTCGGGGTTGACGGCCAGCACTCACGCACTGCACTGCGGGCGCACTGGGGGCGCTGGTGGCCAGGTCGACAACGCACGATCGAGTGCGGGTACGCGTCGGGGCATTGCTGTGCGGCGGGGGAGCAACCCTGTGGGATGGGTGCATGGTGGAGCCGGGGCGACTGGGCGCACGACAGGGGAGAGTGCCTGTCCCTCACAGCACTGCACCGATCACCCTCGGGGGGTGCCCTCGGGGGGTGGCAGGGATGGGCCCTGGGCTGACCCGGGGGGCTTGGGGGGGGTATGCCGGAACTTTTGAGGACTTAGGGGGGGGGTATGCCGGAACTTTTGAGGACTTAGGGGGGGGTATGCCAGAACTTTTGGGGGCTTGGGGGGGGGTATGCCGGAACTTTTGAGGACTTAGGGGGGGGTATGCCGGAATTTTTTGGGGGCTCAGAGGGGGGTATGCCGGAACTTTTGAGGACTTAGGGGGGGGTATGCTGGAACTTTTGGGGGCTCGGGGGGGGCTATGCCGGAACTTTTGGGGGCTTAGGGGGGGTATGCCGGAACTTTTGAGGGCTCAGGGGGGGGTATGCCGGAACTTTTGGGGGCTCATGGGGGGGTATGCCGGAACTTTTGGGGACTTAGGGGGGGTATGCCGGAACTTTTGGGGGCTTAGGGGGGGGGGTATGCCGGAACTTTCGGGGGCTCAGGGGGGGTATGCCGGAACTTTTGGAGGCTCAGGGGGGGGTATGCCGGAACTTTTGGGGGCTCAGGGGGGGGTATGCCGGAACTTTTGGGGGCTCAGGGGGGGGTATGCCGGAACTTTTGGGGGCTCAGGGGGGGGTATGCTGGAACTTTTGAGGACTTAGGGGGTGGATTCCGGAACTTTTGAGGACTTACGCGGGGGTATGCCGAAACTTTTGGGGGCTCAGGGGGGGGTATGCTGGAACTTGTGGGGGCTCAATGGGGGGTATGCCGGAACTTTTGAGGACTTGGGGGGGGGTATGCCGGAACTTTTGTGGGCTCAGGGGGGGGTATGCCGGAAGTTTTGGGGGCTCAGGGGGGGGTATGCCGGAACGTTTGAGGACTTAGGGGGGGGTATGCCGGAACTTTTGGGGGCTCAAGGGGCGGTATGCCAGAACTTTTGGGGGCTCAGGGGGGGGGTATGCCGGAACTTTTGGGGACTTAGGGGGGGGTATGCCGGAACTTTTGGGGACTTAGGGGGGGGTATGCCGGAACTTTTTGGGGCTCAGGGGGGGTATGCCGGAACTTTTGAGGACTTAGGGGGGGGTATGCCGGAACTTTTGAGGACTTACGGGGGGGGGTATGCCGGAACTTTTGGGGGCTCAGGGGGGGGTATGCCAGAACTTTTGGGGGCTTAGGGGGGGGTGTGCCGGAACCTTTGGGGGCTCAGGGGGGGGTATGCCGGAACGTTTGAGGACTTAGGGGGGGGTATGCCGGAACTTTTGGGGGCTCAGGGGGGGGTATGCCAGAACATTTTGGGGGCTTAGGGGGGGGTGTGCCGGAACTTTTGGGGGCTCAGGGGGGGGTGTGCCGGAACTTTTGGGGGCTCAGGGGGGGGTATGCCGGAACTTTTGAGGACTTAGGGGGGGGTATGCCGGAACTCTTGAGGACTTAGGGGGGGGTATGCCGGAACTTTTGGGGGCTCAGGGGGGGGTATGCCGGAACTTTTGGGGGCTCAGGGGGGGGTATGCCGGAACTTTTGGGGGCTCAAGGGGGGGGTATGCCGGAACCTTTGAGGACTTAGGGGGGGGTATGCCGGAACTTTTGGGGGCTCAGGGCGGGGTATGCCGGAACGTTTGAGGGCTCAGGGGGGGGTATGCCGGAACTTTTGGGGGCTCAGGGGGGGGGTATGCCGGAACTTTTGGGGGCTCAGGGGGGGGGTATGCCGGAACCTTTGGGGGCTCAGGGGGGGGGTATGCCGGAACTTTTGAGGACTTAGGGGGGGGTATGCCGGAATTTTTGGGGGCTCAGGGGGGGGTATGCCAGAACTTTTGGGGGCTCAGGGGGGGGTATGCCGGAACTTTTGGGGACTTAGGGGGGGGTATGCCGGAACTTTTGGGGACTTAGGGGGGGGTATGCCGGAACTTTTGGGGACTCAGGGGGGGGTATGCCGGAACTTTTGAGGACTTAGGGGGGGGTATGCCGTAACTTTTGAGGACTTAGGGGGGGGTATGCCGGAACTTTTGGGGGCTCAGGGGGGGCTATGCCGGAACTTTTGGGGGCTTAGGGGGGGGTCGTGCCGGAACTTTTGGGGGCTCAGGGGGGGGTATGCCGGAACTTTTGGGGGCTCAGGGGGGGGTATGCCGGAACTTTTGAGGACTTAGGGGGGGGTATGCCGGAACTTTTGGGGGCTCAGGGGGGGGTATGCCGGAACTTTTGGGGGCTCAGGGGGGGGTATGCCAGAACTTTTGGGGGCTTAGGGGGGGGTATGCCGGAACTTTTGGGGGCTCAGGGGGGGGTATGCCGGAACTTTTGAGGACTTAGGGGGGGGTATGCCGGAACTTTTGAGGACTTAGGGGGGGGTATGCCGGAACTTTTGAGGACTTAGGGGGGGGTATGCCGGAACTTTTGAGGACTTAGGGGGGGGTATGCCGGAACTTTTGAGGACTTAGGGGGGGGTATGCCGGAACCTTTGAGGACTTAGGGGCGGGTATGCCGGAACTTTTGGGGACTTAGGGTGGGGTATGCCGGAACTTGTGGGGGCTCAGGGGGGGGTATGCCAGAACTTGTGGGGACTTAGGGGGGGGTATGCCGGAACTTTTGCGGGCTCAGGGGGGGGTATGCCGGAACTTTTGGGGGCTCAGGGGGGGGTATGCCGGAACTTTTGAGGACTTAGGGGGGGGTATGCCGGAACTTTTGGGGGCTCAAGGGGGGGTATGCCAGAACTTTTGGGGGCTCAGGGGGGGGGGTATGCCGGAACTTTTGGGGACTTAGGGGGGGGGTATGCCGGAACTTTTGGGGACTTAGGGGGGGGTATGCTGGAACTTTTGGGGGCTCAGGGGGGGGTATGCCAGAACTTTCGAGGACTTAGGGGGGGGTATGCCGGAACTTTTGAGGACTTAGGGGGGGGTATGCCGGAACTTTTGGGAGCTCAGGGGGGGCTATGCCGGAACGTTTGGGGGCTTAGGGGGGGGTGTGCCGGAACTTTTGGGGGCTCAGGGGGGTTATGCCGGAACTTTTGGGGGCTCAGGGGGGGGTATGCCGGAACTTTTGAGGACTCAGGGGGGGGTATGCCGGAACTTTTGAGGACTTAGGGGGGGGTATGCCGGAACTTTTGGGGGCTCAGGGGGGGGTATGCCGGAACCTTTGGGGGCTCAAGGGGGGGTTATGCCGGAACTTTTGAGGACTTAGGGGGGGGTATGCCGGAACTTTTGGGGGCTCAGGGGGGGGTATGCCGGAACTTTTGGGGGCTCAGGGGGGGGTATGCCGGAACTTTTGGGGGCTCAGGGGGGGGTATGCCGGAACCTTTGGGGGCTCAGGGGGGGGTATGCCGGAACCTTTGAGGACTTAGGGGGGGGTATGCCGGAACTTTTGAGGACTTAGGGGGGGGTATGCCGGAACTTTTGGGGGCTCATGGGGGGGTATGCCGGAACTTGTGGGGGCTCAGGGGGGGGTATGCCGGAACTTTTGAGGACTTAGGGGGGGGTATGCCGGAACTTTTGTGGGCTCAGGGGGGGGTATGCCAGAACATTTGGGGGCTCAGCGGGGGGTATGCCGGAACTTGTGAGGACTTAGGGGGGGGTATGCCAGAACTTTTGGGGGCTCAGGGGGGGGTATGTCGGAACTTTTGGGGGCTCAGGGGGGGGTATGCCAGAACTTTTGGGGGCTCAAGGGGGGGGTATGCCAGAACTTTTGAGGGCTCAGGGGGGGGTCTGCCGGAACTTTTGAGGACTTAGGGGGGGGTATGCCGGAACCTTTGAGGACTTAGGGGGGGGTATGCCGGAACTTTTGAGGACTTAGGGGGGGGTATGCCGGAACGTTTGAGGACTTAGGGGGGGGTATGCCGGAACTTTTGAGGACTTAGGGGGGGGTATGCCGGAACTTTTGAGGACTTAGGGGCGGGTATGCCGGAACTTTTGGGGACTTAGAGTGGGGTATGCCGGAACTTGTGGGGGCTCAGGGGGGGGTATGCCGGAACTTTTGGGGACTTAGGGGGGGGTATGCCGGAACTTTTGGGGGCTCAAGGGGGGGTATGCCAGAACTTTTGGGGGCTCAAGGGGGGGTATGCCAGAACTTTTGGGGGCTCAGGGGGGGGGTATGCCGGAACCTTTGAGGACTTAGGGGGGGGTATGCCGGAACTTTTGAGGACTTAGGGGGGGGTATGCCGGAACTTTTGAGGACTTAGGGGCGGGTATGCCGGAACTTTTGGGGACTTAGGGTGGGGTATGCCGGAACTTGTGGGGGCTCAGGGGGGGGTATGCCGGAACTTTTGGGGGCTCAGGGGGGGGTATGCCGGAACCTTTGAGGACTTAGGGGGGGGTATGCCGGAACTTTTGGGGGCTCAAGGGGGGGTATGCCAGAACTTTTGGGGACTCAGGGGGGGGGTATGCCGGAACTTTTGGGGACTTAGGGGGGGGGTATGCCGGAACTTTTGGGGACTTAGGGGGGGGTATGCTGGAACTTTTGGGGGCTCAAGGGGGGGGTATGCCGGAACCTTTGAGGACTTAGGGGGGGGTATGCCGGAACTTTTGGGGGCTCAGGGCGGGGTATGCCGGAACTTTTGGGGGCTCAGGGGGGGGTATGCCGGAACTTTTGGGGGCTCAGGGGGGGGTATGCCGGAACTTTTGGGGGCTCAGGGGGGGGGTATGCCGGAAGTTTTGGGGGCTCAGGGGGGCGTATGCCGGAACTTTTGGGGGCTCAGGGCGGGGTATGCCGGAACTTTTGGGGGCTCAGGGGGGGGTATGCCGGAACTTTTGGGGGCTCAGGGGGGGGTATGCCGGAACTTTTGGGGGCTCAGGGGGGGGGTATGCCGGAACTTTTGGGGGCTCAGGGGGGGGGTATGCCGGAACCTTTGAGGACTTAGGGGGGGGTATGCCGGAACTTTTGGGGGCTCAGGGGGGGGTATGCCAGAACTTTTGGGGGCTCAGGGGGGGGTATGCCGGAACTTTTGGGGACTTAGGGGGGGGTATGCCGGAACTTTTGGGGACTTAGGGGGGGGTATGCCGGAACTTTTGGGGACTCAGGGGGGGTATGCCGGAACTTTTGAGGACTTAGGGGGGGGTATGCCGTAACTTTTGAGGACTTAGGGGGGGGTATGCCGGAACTTTTGGGGGCTCAGGGGGGGCTATGTCGGAACTTTTGGGGGCTTAGGGGGGGGTCGTGCCGGAACTTTTGGGGGCTCAGGGGGGGGTATGCCGGAATTTTTGGGGGCTCAGGGGGGGGTATGCCGGAACTTTTGAGGACTTAGGGGGGGGTATGCCGGAACTTTTGGGGGCTCAGGGGGGGGTATGCCGGAACTTTTGGGGGCTCAGGGGGGGGTATGCCAGAACTTTTGGGGGCTTAGGGGGGGGTATGCCGGAACTTTTGGGGGCTCAGGGGGGGGTATGCCGGAACTTTTGGGGGCTCAGGGGGGGGTATGCCGGAACTTTTGGGGGCTCAGGGGGGGGTATGCCAGAACTTTTGGGGGCTTAGGGGGGGGTATGCCGGAACTTTTGGGGGCTCAGGGGGGGGTATGCCGGAACTTTTGAGGACTTATGGGGGGGTATGCCGGAACTTTTGAGGACTTAGGGGGGGGTATGCCGGAACTTTTGGGGGCTCAGGGGGGGCTATGCCGGAACGTTTGGGGGCTTAGGGGGGGGTGTGCCGGAACTTTTGGGGGCTCAGGGGGGGTTATGCCGGAACTTTTGGGGGCTCAGGGGGGGGTATGCCGGAACTTTTGAGGACTTAGGGGGGGGTATGCCGGAACTTTTGGGGGCTCAGGGGGGGTTTGCCGGAACTTTTGGGGGCTCAGGGGGGGGTATGCCGGAACCTTTGGGGGCTCAAGGGGGGGGTATGCCGGAACTTTTGAGGACTTAGGGGGGGGTATGCCGGAACTTTTGGGGGCTCAGGGGGGGGTATGCCGGAACTTTTGGGGGCTCAGGGGGGGGTATGCCGGAACTTTTGGGGGCTCAGGGGGGGGTATGCCGGAACCTTTGGGGGCTCAGGGGGGGGTATGCCGGAACTTTTGAGGACTTAGGGGGGGGTATGCCGGAACTTTTGAGGACTTAGGGGGGGGTATGCCGGAACTTTTGGGGGCTCATGGGGGGGTATGCCGGAACTTGTGGGGGCTCAGGGGGGGGTATGCCGGAACTTTTGAGGACTTAGGGGGGGGTATGCCGGAACTTTTGTGGGCTCAGGGGGGGGTATGCCAGAACTTTTGGGGGCTCAGCGGGGGGTATGCCGGAACTTTTGAGGACTTAGGGGGGGGTATGCCAGAACTTTTGGGGGCTCAGGGGGGGGTATGCCAGAACTTTTGGGGGCTCAGGGGGGGGGGTATGCCGGAACTTTTGGGGACTTAGGGGGGGGGTATGCCGGAACTTTTGGGGACTTAGGGGGGGGTATGCTGGAACTTTTGGGGGCTCAGGGGGGGGTATGCCAGAACTTTCGAGGACTTAGGGGGGGGTATGCCGGAACTTTTGAGGACTTAGGGGGGGGTATGCCGGAACTTTTGGGGGCTCAGGGGGGGCTATGCCGGAACGTTTGGGGGCTTAGGGGGGGGTGTGCCGGAACTTTTGGGGGCTCAGGGGGGGTTATGCCGGAACTTTTGGGGGCTCAGGGGGGGGTATGCCGGAACTTTTGAGGACTCAGGGGGGGGTATGCCGGAACTTTTGAGGACTTAGGGGGGGGTATGCCGGAACTTTTGGGGGCTCAGGGGGGGGTTTGCCGGAACTTTTGGGGGCTCAGGGGGGGGTATGCCGGAACCTTTGGGGGCTCAAGGGGGGGGTATGCCGGAACTTTTGAGGACTTAGGGGGGGGTATGCCGGAACTTTTGGGGGCTCAGGGGGGGGTATGCCGGAACTTTTGGGGGCTCAGGGGGGGTTGGGTTGGGTTGGGTTGGACTCTCCCGACTTGAAAAACGCGACGGACCCGTCAATTGAAAAATTTGGGTCCCCCGGGAGCGGCGCAATCATCGGAGTAGTCTGAGCACACTCCGCCACCAGAAAGAGGACGACCGCACGACACATCAGCCTGCTGCACTTGGCGCATACCGCCTGCATCGCTCCTTGGCCAGCCTCTGCTGGCCCGGGGCAGCCCCACCGCGCCCTGAGGGCGGCGCCCACACGGCTGGGCCGCCGCTCTCGACGCTCGCGGGATCACTCCGACGCCGCCGGGCCCGAACCCCCGGGAGGGGCATCGGGGTCTCCCCTGGCGCGGACCACTGTGGAGCTGCCTGGCACCTCTGCTGACAGGGCCATTAGCGCCTCCGCCAGCCCCTGCGGCACTGTTCCTTCCGGCGCAGACATCCAGAATCGGTCTCCAACACGAACATGCACATGTTCTGGCTGGGCGTCCAGCCGCGCCAGGCTCCAGCGGTGTACAGCGGCTCCTTCCCAGGCAGGCGCCTGTCCGCCACCAATCACGACAAGCACTGAACAGTGCTGCCCGTCTGAACCCAGAGGGAACTCTGGTTCCGCCAGGGCTGCCACGCCCAGGCCTGGGGACTCCGCCAGCGCTGTGACAGCGCGGTCGTACAGGTGCAGCAATGCGGACAGGCACGCGGCGTGTTGCCACGACAGCCCATGCGTCCACCCGCTCACTGGACCATTGGATGTAGTCCAGAACAGATCCCAGGCTGCTGACCGGGCATATGTGGCCAGTGCCTCCAGGTAGGCGCTGGCCAGGCTGTCTCTACGAGCTGCCGTAAGCCAGCGTGACGCTTCCGCGCATGTGCCCATGAGCATCCCCGACCACGTGACGTATACTGTGTGGGGGCGCGCTGGTGGCCACGTCGCTGTCACCTCATGGTCGGCCCGCAGGACCAGGTGCAGGCTGTCACCACTGGGACGCCCTAGGCGTACCCACGTGGTGGTCACCCACTCTGGCACTGTTGCACCGGGCGCTGCCGCGAGTACCAGCGCACGAAAGCCAGCTTGTACGGCCAGAGCCACTTTGCCACATGCTGCCAGTAGGTGCTGGCCCCATCCGGCACACGACTGTTCGCAGAACGGGCAGTTGAAGACGTTGTCTGGGGCTGTCGCCATCGTCCGGGCTGCCCGAAGCCACGTGGCCACGTTGAGGGCGTCCTTGGATAAACGGGCCTCCTGAACCACTCGCTCCCACGACGTCCCAGCCGCCGGGTCGCGGTGCAAGAGGGCATCCAGGTGCGGCATCGCTGGTGCTAACTGCTCGTACCGGCGCTCCATGGCCACAGAGTGACGCAGATACGGCACGCCCCCCGTCGTGAGTACCGCCACGCCTCCGACGTCCGCTGCAAATGGCATGGGGCCCTCTTCCACGTCCGACATCCGCGACGTCGCCAGACTGTGCGCCCTGTGCTGAAGGCCGGCTAGCCCCGGCGCGGGGCTAGGAGCACCGCTCGCGAAGTCCTGCTGAGCTGGCACGTACACTTCGTCTGCTTGCCAGAGGTGCAGTCCGGCCGCGTACTGGACCCGCAGGTTATCGACATACGGGCTGTCCGACACGGTGTGATCCTCCCCTTCGGTGGTGACGTGGGTGTTGTCCGCCAGGGCCAGCACTCGCGTGGCTAGAGGAAGGCGCATCTCGCGGAGTACAGCGAGCCCCAGGTATCTACCGAACCATTCCGCTGCCCATGGGTACGGGTCCTCTACTGCCACTGCAGACCACGCCTCTGCAAACACCCCGCGGGCGTCTGCAAGGACTGCCGCATACGCCAGCGATCGCTGGCCGCATGCCCCATCAGAAGCCACCACGACTTGAGGGCCTTCCGGGGCCCGGTGCAGGCTCACATGCATGGCTGTTGGCGGCACGTGTGCTGCCGGTAGCAGGACCAGCTGCAGCTGCCACGCCTCGAGGAGTGAGTGCAGCACGTGGGCGTCGGAGTACGCTTGCGGGACCCACGCCTTATGGCCCAGCTCATGTCGCAGAAGGTCAGCGACATAGCTACTGCGGCAGTTGAGGGCGCCCAATAAAGTGTGCACAAACCGGACCGCGTGACGGTCCTGCAGCCTGGGCACATGCAGACCCAGCATACGTAGCGGTCGATAGAGCAGGGTTCTGGGGAAGCTGCGGGGCAGCCCCAGAGCGCGCCTGTGGATGCCATCCGACAGCCGCTGGCATGCCTCCAGATTGAGACCCACTGCTGGGACCACGTCCAGGACGAAATCTGCCTTGGTCAGCGCGAAGGTGGTCACCACTCGCAGAGCTAAGGCATACACCGGCTCCGTCCGCGGCACTGCCCAGTGCAGGTGGCGCAGTGCCTCCTCGTATTTGACCAGTACTGCTCTGGGTGGTTCACCCATGACGACGGGAATCTTCACCATGGCGAGGTCGGCTGAGTCCGTTTTGATGACGCCGAGGACGGTCGACAGTTGGCTGGCGGCGTAGCCCAGGGCGCCCCCTTTGTCGACCAGGAGGTACCCCTTCAACTTGGACCGGTTGATGGCCCCACCTCCGGCCAGACATGTTTTCTGGCTGACCCGCAGTACGTGGGCTGCTCCTGCGTCTGTGTATGCGAAGATGCGCCTGTCGTCGCTGGAGGATACTTCTGGGACGTACTCTGCTGCACACGCCGGATGCACGGGACACCAGTCGGTTGGGTCAGGCCCCCCTGGACCGCCAGTTTCTGGGCGTAGCGCGTTGGCCACGATGGCCGCGTTCGCTCTGGAGCGCACGGAGCCCAGTTCTTTGAACCCTCCGACACCCATGCTGTCACCCTGGGCCCCACCGTGGAGCATGCGGTAGGGACCCACCAGCCCGTACGGCGACTGCACGTAGATGCTCAGCCTGCCGTAGAAGGACTGGTACCACGGGTCTACACGGATGCCGTCAGGGCACACCTGCTGCAGCGATTCGCGCTGCACGTTACAGAACGCGTTGCTCTCGTCCCAGTCGAATACCCACAGACGGCCGCGCTCCCGTATCCATACTGGAATGGCCCAGCGACAGAAGATGGCCACCAGCTGGCTACTAAACTCTTTGCGGTAGGCGAAGGCTGAGGGCGGGTCGAGTCCCTGCACTGTGGACACCATCTGGAGGCGGTGGAATATCGCTGTCGACTCCTTCCGCCGCACCGGCTCCTCCAGCATGACTGGCCGGCTCATGCGCACCAGCCATTGCGGCTCCTTTTTCAGGAGGCACAGGTGCAGAACCGCATTGAGGATGCGGGCTGGAGCCCCGCCGTGTGTGGCGTGCAATAGCTCCACCAGGACTCCGATGGCGGTACCTGACAGCCGGCTTTGCAGCGACTGCACCAGCTCCCCAAACGCCGCCGCCTCTGACCCTGATCGTCGGATTTCGAAGTGCATCTCCTGAAAGCTGGGCGGGGAACCTGAGGTGGCTGGTGCTCTGGGATCCACTGCACGCTCACCACGCTGCGCGTGGGCCAATCGGGTTGCCGCGGTGATGTCCGGCCGATCTGACATGCGTGGGCGGTACTGATCTGCAAGCCGCCGGAGCCACCCTGCATCTGAGCCAATGTGGCGGCCACAGTGCAGTTCCATCGCTTGACGCAACAACTCCTCCTTGAAGGCATCCGGCTCGGTCGGGAAGTACTCACCATCAGGGCTGACGGACGACAATTGCTGAAATCGAGCTTTGCGGATCTTCAGGGCCGCGGCGGTGACTGAAGTAACCCCTGTCCCCTGCAGCTTGCCCTCTGTCAGCTGGACCGCTCTGAGGAACGCCGCGTCCTGCCGGTCTGCCCACCACGCTGTCAGGCGATCCCGGGCGGCCAGCTGGGTGCCCTCAAACAGCTTGGCGGCTGCTTCTGCGGCCAATCGAAACCCACTGGAGGACGACGGGATAATGCCGCTGATGCACTCCCAGTACCATGTGAACGCGCCATCGGGCGACAGGCGGGCACACCAGGCCCACCAGAATGCCAGGCTGGCCATGGCGGCCGCTGTGGCCATGTGCGATGGTTCTGCTCTCCGAAAGCGGAACAGACGGCCCGCCGGATTGGCCTGCGACAGGTACTCGGAGCGCACGCTGAGGTCGCAGGCCACTGCTAGATGGGTGCTCAAGCCAGGCAGCAGGAACTTTTCGCAGGCATGAACCGGTGACTGAGCACTCACGAGGACCCAGTCCAGCTCCCTCCGGGACACCCCTGCTCTGTTGGCGACGATGTTGGTGGCCTCCCCGGGGCGATAGAGGTGGGTAAAGCCCCCCCAGTATCTGTTGTCAGTGCACGCCTTGCGCAGCCAGGGTCCTGAATCGTCCGCCAGGTCAGCGTTCATGTCGCCCGCGACTAACTTTACCCCGCCGGGATGCCTGGCCTGGAACGCAGCGCTCCGGAGAATACTGAGCCGCCTGTTTGCGGCCTTCATCCCTGGCGGAAAGTGCACATTCGTGACCACGACGGGGACCTTCTCTGAGACGGGGATGGCCACACTGAGGGCATGCTCATCCTTGTCGGACTGTAGCGGAGCCCGTGTCTGTAGCCGGTGATGGATGAGAATTGCCAGGCCTCCACCCGGCACCACGGGGCCCAGGATGACTCGATAGGGGACCCCTTTGAGACTGTCGTCGACAAATAGGGGGCCCGCCTCCTGCAGACACACCACGTCCGGCTCGAAGTCCACCAAAAGTCCAGCAACATCCGCATCTTGGAGGCCAGACCTCCTGCATTGATGGTGAAGACCAGAAGCCGCGCGATGCCGGTGGGCAGGGCGTCGAACTTGGGGATGTAGCTGCCATCGTGCCGAGCACGCAATTGCCGATATAGATTGTCGTCTCCCGGTGGCTGGAGGTCGCAGACGCCTGGTGGCAGGCCGCTGTGGACAAAGAGAAGGCAGACGCACCGCTGAGGCCGGATACGCGGATGTTGCTGCACCTCGCCATACGCCGGGTAACGGTGGACCCCTTGGGCAGGGCGCCGCATACTGGCATCACCGGCGGACGAGCTGGGTCACACGGTTGGGTCAGGACTAGGCGCTGCAACCGGGGCCGGTCGCAGCGGGGGCAGAGGTCGAAGCTGAGCCAGGGGTCCGCGCACCATTCTTCCTTGAGTCGTGGGAGCGGTACCGCTGCAGCTTCAGGTATGCTGGATTGCCGGGAGCTAAGGAGAACGCCCACGCGACCCGCTGGGACGACTGCTGGGTCCCTGTACGACGTGAGCAGGACCAGCAGATCACAACCGGTCCATATTGGCGGGGAGACCAGCACGTCATCCTTCAGCCGGTGCTTGTGATCCAGAAGGGCAGACACCCAGAGCTCCACAATGATGAAGGCTTGCGCTAGGGGCAGTTCGGGCACGGGGTTAAGTAGGCTGGCCTGATCGGGCAGAGCCGCGCACAGCGCCTTCTTGAGGGTGGTCAGTATTACAGGCACCTGGCCTGTGACGGGGATTCGAAAGCTGTGGGTCCGGGGGCACTCGACGGAGAGGCACGGGCCAATGGTGCGGCACAGGAGGCAAGCGGTCACCGCCTCCTCGTCCCCCGGGGGTTCTGCCTGACCCAGGACGTCCTCAATGGCCGAGGTGATGGGGTCTCCGTCTGCTGCCGGATCGCGCAGCCGCCCGCGAATGTGCTGCAGGTTCCAGTGCAGGTTTCTTACAGCGGCCTGCAGGGCAGAGCCACGCCTGCTGCCCCCCAGCACCGAGTGCAGCATCGCCGCCGGCACTTCGGGAACCAGGGCAGGCACGGGGAGGTGCTGGGGCAGTCATTGGCTCTTGCCCTTCTTCCCCGGCACGCTTTCGACCCGCACGGCACGCGCTGTGGCCTTATCGGGGCCTGCCCCCCAAGCTAGCCCCGACGACTCTCGCCGCGGGCCTGGCGCCGCGGTCTCACGCCTGCTGCGGACTGACTGTCCGCTCCGCGAGGCCTTTCTGCCACGACTCCCCGGACTGATGGCCGCCGTGGTGAGGGGCGGCGTTCCGTCCCTATGCTGCCGTCTTCCGGCGGGAGGTGGCCCGGGGGGCGGCGGCGGGAAGCCGCCACGAGGTGAGCGCTCCCGGCTTGGCGGGGACCGGTATGCCCGGTCCTGGTACGTGGCATACGGTTGGCGGTGGTAGGTGGTATGCTCGGGGCTGTCGTATGAGCGCCTTCGACCGAGTTGGCGGTGGTAGCCCGACCTGAGGTCCCTGCTGAGCGACGGGGGCTCGTCGTCGTCGTCTTCGTCGGAGCCGCCGCGCCAGCGACCCCTATGACGGCTGCCTCCGTACGGCGCGAGTGGTGAGTCGTCGTGTGCCTCACGGCGAATGAGCACGTACGCCCCGGAGGCCGTCTCGGCCGGGTGAGAGTCTGAGCCGCGGGCTGCGCGCCGCCACGCCTCGTGCGGTACAACCACACTACACGACCCCTCGTGCGGGGCCCAGTCCGGGACCGTCGTGGGGTGCGCCAGAGCTGCGGACACCGCCGCTGCCACTTCCGCCGGGGGCAGCCCCAGCAAGCCTTCCAGCCGCAGGCTGACATATCGCTCCTCCGGGCTTGGGCTGGTCCGCTTTCGGTTTGATCGAGATGATGGCCGGTCTCGTTCCCGACTGCCCCTGGCCGTACGCTCTGGCGATGGGCTGCTGTCGCGATGACCTCGTGGTGCGCCTGGTACCCGATCGTAGTACCGCGCTGCCCAGTGTGGTACGAGATGGGCCCCAGCGTTCGTGCGCAGGTGGTCATTGGTGTCACGGATGGTGGAGACGTCGGGCACATGAACTACGAACTGAACGTACGCATGCCAGAAGGTGTCCAAGGTATCAGCCTGCATCAGGGCGTCGACAAATGGTCCCGGCAGGCCTTGTCTCGCTCCAGCCACTGCCACATGCGCACCCAGGGTCTTCCACTCCCAGTCGGCTGACTGCGCCGCCAAGATCTCCTCTGCCTCTTCCAGGAGCTCCTGCTTGGTGGTGGGCGTTGCCTGCAGCAGGCGCTTGTCCTCCAGATATGCGCGCCACTCTGCTATTGCCGTGGCCGCCGCCCCCGAGTCAGCGCCAAAGTGCCCGGCCTGCGACGTGAGGATGGTCCCCAGCTGCTTGCCGGTTGAGGCCTGGGCCAGCGTGCGGAGTGCTGCCGCCATGGAGGGGAGGGGGGCCATCCGCAGCTGCAGATTCGTCGCCGCTGCCCGGATGTGCTCAGGAGGTATGCCCTGACACGTGTCCCAGGCGGACTGCAGCTCCGACGCGAGTCTCTGGTTGTCGTCGAAGTGGGGCAGTGCCGTTGGGAGCCTCGTTGGCTGAGCGACCGATCCCGGCCCTGCCATCCGCTTCGCGCGGTCGGGGGCTGAGGGCGGCGGGTCATTGGCTCTGCGTTCCGGCACTCGAGGGTGTGGCAGCATCGATGGCATGGCAGATTTTATGGCCTGCGACAGCTTGGTGTCGGACACGGGGTTGTCCAGAGGCAGGCCACTAGCGTCCGCGGGGGAGCTGAGCCACGACACCTTGAGCCCCTTGCGCCTCGCCCAGGCGGCGTCCACTGCCTGCCAGAACCAAAGCCAACTCATCATCACTCGGCCGGCCGCCACAGGATTCTGGGCTTGATTCAGCAGGCGCCTGAAGCTGGCTGGCTCCTTGTCGAAGGCTAGACGGAGCTCCTCCTGGCCTTTGGGCCAGCGGTGTTGCGTGACCACGTCCGCCATCAGCGCAATTTCGTCTTTGCGCGTGCACTTGTCGAGGAAGTCCGACACTTCAGCCAGCACTTCCGCGAAAGTATCCCACGAGACAGATGGACATTTGGAGGCCAGAATGCTGCGGTCGACCTCGCCCAGGGTACCTGTCACCCGCGCCAGGTACAGCGCCATGGACGACTCCGCGTCTGGGGGCATGGGCCAGCGAGATACTTCTGTGCCCGACGGCCCGTGCTCAGCCACAAGCCTCACGCCATCTGATTCTCGGTCGCCCATAGCCCTCGTGACATTCCACAGATCTGCGGACTTCAGCTGCGCCTGTTGCTGCGCCAGGCTGAGCTCGGCAAACGACTTGGGGGGCATAGTAGAGCTGCACACAGGTGAGATGGGGAAGGCAAAGCTCTACCAGCGCACGGGCCATGTGGCCAGCATCATCATGAATGTGTCCAGCTGACCCGGGGTCAGCTCAGCACAGCACTTTGTACGCGCCGACAAGACCATCACGACCAGCAGGTAATGCGGCGGTCCGGTGTCTGCACGCAGCATCTCTGGGCACAAACGGCCAGTCTGGCCGCCAACAGCACACACAGCCTCCTGCTCGATCACGACCGACCGCACAGGGCGATCAGGCACCGCATCCGCAGGCTCCAGCACTGCTCCACGCACCCGGCACATGTTCTGGCTGATGACCTCGGGGAGCAGACACATTGGCTGACGCACAAGCGCTCCAACAGCACATCGTCGCCTCCTCGGGATCCTCGGTCAGCACGCAGGCACTATACTGCGGGCAACTAGGCACTACCCCGTTGGGCTCCAGCACAGTTCCATGCACCAGGCACTCGTTCCGGCGGTTGCCCACGAGGAGTGAACACGCTGGCTGGCGCACAGGACATACGCTGAGGCAGCCGCCCCATCAGCACGTCTACACCTCCTCGGGGTTGACGGCCAGCACTCACGCACTGCACTGCGGGCGCACTGGGGGCGCTGGTGGCCAGGTCGACAACGCACGATCGAGTGCGGGTACGCGTCGGGGCATTGCTGTGCGGCGGGGGAGCAACCCTGTGGGATGGGTGCATGGTGGAGCCGGGGCGACTGGGCGCACGACAGGGGAGAGTGCCTGTCCCTCACAGCACTGCACCGATCACCCTCGGGGGGTGCCCTCGGGGGGTGGCAGGGATGGGCCCTGGGCTGACCCGGGGGCTCAGGGGGGGGTATGCCGGAACTTTTGGGGGCTCAGGGGGGGGTATGCCGGAACCTTTGGGGGCTCAGGGGGGGGTATGCCGGAACTTTTGAGGACTTAGGGGGGGGTATGCCGGAACTTTTGAGGACTTAGGGGGGGGTATGCCGGAACTTTTGGGGGCTCATGGGGGGGTATGCCGGAACTTGTGGGGGCTCAGGGGGGGGTATGCCGGAACTTTTGAGGACTTAGGGGGGGGTATGCCGGAACTTTTGTGGGCTCAGGGGGGGGTATGCCAGAACTTTTGGGGGCTCAGCGGGGGGTATGCCGGAACCTTTGAGGACTTAGGGGGGGGTATGCCAGAACTTTTGGGGGCTCAGGGGGGGGTATGCCGGAACTTTTGGGGGCTCAGGGGGGGGTATGCCAGAACTTTTGGGGGCTTAGGGGGGGTATGCCGGAACTTTTGGGGGCTCAAGGGGGGGGTATGCCAGAACTTTTGAGGGCTCAGGGGGGGGTATGCCGGAACTTTTGAGGACTTAGGGGGGGGTATGCCGGAACTTTTGAGGACTTAGGGGGGGGTATGCCGGAACTTTTGAGGACTTAGGGGGGGGTATGCCGGAACTTTTGAGGACTTAGGGGGGGGTATGCCGGAACTTTTGAGGACTTAGGGGCGGGTATGCCGGAACTTTTGAGGACTTAGGGGCGGGTATGCCGGAACTTTTGGGGACTTAGGGTGGGGTATGCCGGAACTTGTGGGGGCTCAGGGGGGGGTATGCCGGAACTTTTGGGGACTTAGGGGGGGGTATGCCGGAACTTTTGGGGGCTCAAGGGGGGGTATGCCAGAACTTTTGGGGGCTCAAGGGGGGGTATGCCAGAACTTTTGGGGGCTCAGGGGGGGGGTATGCCGGAACCTTTGAGGACTTAGGGGGGGGTATGCCGGAACTTTTGAGGACTTAGGGGGGGGTATGCCGGAACTTTTGAGGACTTAGGGGCGGGTATGCCGGAACTTTTGGGGACTTAGGGTGGGGTATGCCGGAACTTGTGGGGGCTCAGGGGCGGGTATGCCGGAAATTTTGGGGGCTCAGGGGGGGGTATGCCGGAACTTTTGAGGACTTAGGGGGGGGTATGCCGGAACTTTTGGGGGCTCAAGGGGGGGTATGCCAGAACTTTTGGGGACTCAGGGGGGGGTATGCCGGAACTTTTGGGGACTTAGGGGGGGGGTATGCCGGAACTTTTGGGGACTTAGGGGGGGGTATGCTGGAACTTTTGGGGGCTCAAGGGGGGGGTATGCCGGAACCTTTGAGGACTTAGGGGGGGGTATGCCGGAACTTTTGGGGGCTCAGGGCGGGGTATGCCGGAACTTTTGGGGGCTCAGGGGGGGGTATGCCGGAACTTTTGGGGGCTCAGGGGGGGGTATGCCGGAACTTTTGGGGGCTCAGGGGGGGGGTATGCCGGAACTTTTGGGGCTCAGGGGGGGGGTATGCCGGAACTTTTGAGGACTTAGGGGGGGGTATGCCGGAACTTTTGGGGGCTCAGGGGGGGGTATGCCAGAACTTTTGGGGGCTCAGGGGGGGGTATGCCGGAACTTTTGGGGGCTTAGGGGGGGGTATGCCGGAACTTTTGGGGACTCAGGGGGGGGTATGCCGGAACTTTTGAGGACTTAGGGGGGGGTATGCCGTAACTTTTGAGGACTTAGGGGGGGGTATGCCGGAACTTTTGGGGGCTCAGGGGGGGCTATGCCGGAACTTTTGGGGGCTTAGGGGGGGGTCGTGCCGGAACTTTTGGGGGCTCAGGGGGGGGTATGCCGGAATTTTTGGGGGCTCAGGGGGGGGTATGCCGGAACTTTTGAGGACTTAGGGGGGGGTATGCCGGAACTTTTGGGGGCTCAGGGGGGGGTATGCCGGAACTTTTGGGGGCTCAGGGGGGGGTATGCCAGAACTTTTGGGGGCTTAGGGGGGGGTATGCCGGAACTTTTGGGGGCTCAGGGGGGGGTATGCCGGAACTTTTGAGGACTTAGGGGGGGGTATGCCGGAACTTTTGAGGACTTAGGGGGGGGTATGCCGGAACCTTTGGGGGCTCAGGGGGGGCTATGCCGGAACGTTTGGGGGCTTAGGGGGGGGTGTGCCGGAACTTTTGGGGGCTCAGGGGGGGTTATGCCGGAACTTTTGGGGGCTCAGGGGGGGGTATGCCGGAACTTTTGAGGACTCAGGGGGGGGTATGCCGGAACTTTTGAGGACTTAGGGGGGGGTATGCCGGAACTTTTGGGGGCTCAGGGGGGGTTTGCCGGAACTTTTGGGGGCTCAGGGGGGGGTATGCCGGAACCTTTGGGGGCTCAAGGGGGGGGTATGCCGGAACTTTTGAGGACTTAGGGGGGGGTATGCCGGAACTTTTGGGGGCTCAGGGGGGGGTATGCCGGAACTTTTGGGGGCTCAGGGGGGGGTATGCCGGAACTTTTGGGGGCTCAGGGGGGGGTATGCCGGAACCTTTGGGGGCTCAGGGGGGGGTATGCCGGAACTTTTGAGGACTTAGGGGGGGGGTATGCCGGAACTTTTGAGGACTTAGGGGGGGGTATGCCGGAACTTTTGGGGGCTCATGGGGGGGTATGCCGGAACTTGTGGGGGCTCAGGGGGGGGTATGCCGGAACTTTTGAGGACTTAGGGGGGGGTATGCCGGAACTTTTGTGGGCTCAGGGGGGGGTATGCCAGAACTTTTGGGGGCTCAGCGGGGGGTATGCCGGAACTGTTGAGGACTTAGGGGGGGGTATGCCAGAACTTTTGGGGGCTCAGGGGGGGGTATGCCGGAACTTTTGGGGGCTCAGGGGGGGGTATGCCAGAACTTTTGGGGGCTTAGGGGGGGTATGCCGGAACTTTTGGGGGCTCAAGGGGGGGGTATGCCAGAACTTTTGGGGGCTCAGGGGGGGGTATGCCGGAACTTTTGAGGACTTAGGGGGGGGTATGCCGGAACCTTTGAGGACTTAGGGGGGGGTATGCCGGAACCTTTGAGGACTTAGGGGGGGTTATGCCGGAACTTTTGGGGGCTCAGGGGGGGGGTATGCCGGAACCTTTGAGGACTTAGGGGGGGGTATGCCGGAACTTTTGAGGACTTAGGGGGGGGTATGCCGGAACTTTTGGGGGCTCAGGGGGGGGTTTGCCGGAACTTTCTGGGGCTCAGGGGGGGGTATGCCGGAACCTTTGGGGGCTCAAGGCGGGGGTATGCCGGAACTTTTGAGGACTTAGGGGGGGGTATGCCGGAACTTTTGGGGGCTCAGGGGGGGGTATGCCGGAACTTTTGGGGGCTCAGGGGGGGGTATGCCGGAACTTTTGGGGGCTCAGGGGGGGGTATGCCGGAACCTTTGGGGGCTCAGGGGGGGGTATGCCGGAACTTTTGAGGACTTAGGGGGGGGTATGCCGGAACTTTTGAGGACTTAGGGGGGGGTATGCCGGAACCTTTGGGGGCTCATGGGGGGGTATGCCGGAACTTGTGGGGGCTCAGGGGGGGGTATGCCGGAACTTTTGAGGACTTAGGGGGGGGTATGCCGGAACTTTTGTGGGCTCAGGGGGGGGTATGCCGGAACCTTTGGGGGCTCAGCGGGGGGTATGCCGGAACTTTTGAGGACTTAGGGGGGGTATACCGGAACTTTTGGGGGCTCAGGGCGGGGTATGCCGGAACCTTTTGGGACTTAGGGGGGGGTATGCTGGAACTTTTGAGGACTTAGGGGGGGGTATGCCGGAACTTTTGGGGACTTAGGGCGGGGTATGCCGGAACCTTTTGGGACTTAGGGGGGGGTATGCTGGAACTTTTGAGGACTTAGGGGGGGGTATGCCGGAACTTTTGGGGGCTCAGGGGGGGCTATGCCGGAACTTTTGGGGGCTTAGGGGGGGTATGCCGGAACTTTTGGGGGCTCAGGGGGGGTATGCCGGAACTTTTGGGGGCTCAGGGGGGGGTATGCCGGAACTTTTGAGGACTTAGGGGGGGGTATGCCGGAACTTTTGAGGACTTAGGGGGGGGTATGCCGGAACCTTTTGGGACTTAGGGGGGGGTATGCTGGAACTTTTGAGGACTTAGGGGGGGGTATGCCGGAACTTTTGGGGGCTCAGGGGGGCTATGCCGGAACTTTTGGGGGCTTAGGGGGGGGTATGCCGGAACTTTTGGGGGCTCAGGGGGGGGTATGCCGGAACATTTGGGGGCTCAGGGGGGGGTATGCCGGAACTTTTGAGGACTTAGGGGGGGGTATGCCGGAACTTTTGAGGACTTAGGGGGGGGTATGCCGGAACTTTTGGGGGCTCAGGGGGGGCTATGCCGGAACTTTTGAGGGCTCAGGGGGGGTTGTGCCGGAATTTTTGGGGGCTCAAGGGGGGGTATGCCAGAACTTTTGGGGGCTCAGGAGGGGGTTTGCCGGAACTTTTGGGGACTTAGGGGGGGTATGCCGGAACTTTTGGGGACTTAGGGGGGGGTATGCCGGAACTTTTGGGGGCTCAGGGGGGGGGTATGCCGGAACTATTGAGGCCTTAGGGGGGGGTATGCCAGAACTTTTGAGGACTTAGGGGGGGGTATGCCGGAGCTTTTGGAAGCTCAGGGGGGGGTATGCCGGAACTTTTGGGGGCTTAGGGGGGGGGTGTGCCGGAACTTTTGGGGGCTCAGGGGGGGTATGCCAAAACTTTTGAGGACTTAGGGGGGGGTATGCCGGAACGTTTGAGGACTTAGGGGGGTGTATGCCGGAACTTTTGGGGTCTCAGGGGGGGTATGCCGGAACTTTTGGGGGCTTAGGGGGGGTATGCCAGAACTTTTGGGGGCTCAGGAGGGGGTTTGCCGGAACTTTTGGGGACTTAGGGGGGGGTATGCCGGAACTTTTGGGGACTTAGGGGGGGGTATGCCGGAACTTTTGGGGGCTCAGGGGGGGGTATGCCGGAACTATTGAGGCCTTAGGGGGGGTATGCCAGAACTTTTGAGGACTTAGGGGGGGGTATGCCGGAGCTTTTGGAAGCTCAGGGGGGGGTATGCCGGAACTTTTGGGGGCTTAGGGGGGGGGTGTGCCGGAACTTTTGGGGGCTCAGGGGGGGGTATGCCAAAATTTTGAGGACTTAGGGGGGGTATGCCGGAACGTTTGAGGACTTAGGGGGGTGTATGCCGGAACTTTTGGGGGCTCAGGGGGGGGTATGCCGGAACTTTTGGGGGCTCAGGGGGGGGTTATGCCAGAACTTTTGGGGGCTTAGGGGGGGGTATGCCGGAACTTTTGGGGGCTCAAGGGGGGAGTGTGCCAGAACTTTTGGGGGCTCAGGGGGGGGTATGCCGGAACTTTTGAGGACTCAGGGGGGGGTATGCCGGAACTTTTGAGGACTTAGGGGGGGTATGCCGGAACTTTTGGGGACTTAGGGGGGGTATGCCGGAACTTTCGAGGACTTAGGGGGGGGTGTGCCGGGAACTTTTGAGGACTTAGGGGGGGTATGCCGGAACTTTTGAGGACTTAGGGGGGGGTATGCCGGAACTTTTGAGGACTTAGGGGGGGTATGCCGGAACTTTTGAGGACTTATGGGGGGGTATGCCGGAACGTTTGGGGGCTCAGGGTGGGGTATGCCGGAACTTTTGAGGACTTAGGGGGGGGGATGCCGGAACTTTTGAGGACTTATGGGGGGGTATGCCGGAACTTGTGGGGGCTCAGGGGGGGGTATGCCGGAACTTTTGAGGACTTAGGGGGGGTATGCCGGAACTTTTGTGGGCTCAGGGGGGGGTATGCCGGAACTTTTCGGGGCTCAGCGGGGGGTATGCCGGAACTTTTGAGGACTTAGGGGGGGGTATGCCGGAACTTTTGGAGGCTCAGGGGGGGGTATGCCAGAACTTGTGGGGGCTGAGGGGGGGTATGCCGGAACTTTTGGGGACTTAGGGCGGGGTATGCCGGAACGTTTGGGGACTTAGGGGGGGTATGCCGGAACTTTTGAGGACTTAGGGGGGGGTATGCCGGAACTTTTGGGGGCTCAGGGGGGTATGCCGGAACTTTTGGGGGCTTAGGGGGGGGGTGTGCCGGAACTTTTGGGGGCTGAGGGGGGGGTATGCCGGAACTTTTGGGGGCTCAGGGCAGGGGGGGGTATGCCGGAACTTTTGAGGACTTAGGGGGGGGTATCCCGGAACTTTTGAGGACTTAGGGGGGGGTATGCCGGAACTTTTGGGGGCTCAGGGGGGGCTATGCCGGAACTTTTGGGGGCTCAGAGGGGGGTGTGCCGGAACTTTTGGGGGCTCAAGGGGGGGTATGCCAGAACTTTTGGGGGCTCAGGAGGGGGTTTGCCGGATTTTATGGGGACATAGGGGGGGGTATGCCGGAACCTTTGGGGACTTAGGGGGGGGTATGCCGGAACTTTTGGGGGCTCAGGGGGGGGTATGCCGGAACCTTTGAGGACTTAGGGGGGGGTATGCCGGAACCTTTGAGGACTTAGGGGGGGGTATGCCGGGACTTTTGGGGGCTCAGGGGGGGGTATGCCGGAACTTTTGGGGGCTTAGGGGGGGGTGTGCCGGAACTTTTGGTGGCTCAGGGGGGGGTATGCCGGAACTTTTGGGGGCTCAGGGGGGGGTATGCCGGAACTTTTGAGGACTTAGGGGGGGGGTATGCCGGAACTTTTGAGGACTTAGGGGGGGGTATGCCAGAACTTTTGGGGGCTCAGGGGGGGGTATGCCGGAACTTTTGGGGGCTCAGGGGGGGGTATGCCAGAACTTTTGGGGGCTTAGGGGGGGGTATGCCCGAACTTTTGGGGGCTCAAGGGGGGGGTATGCCAGAATTTTTTGGGGGCTCAGGGGGGGGTATGCCGGAACTTTTGGGGACTTAGTGGGGGGTACGCCGGAACTTTCGAGGACTTAGGGGGGGGTATGCCCGGAACTTTTGAGGACTTAGGGGGGGGTATGCCGGAACTTTTGAGGACTTAGGGGGGGGTATGCCGGAACTTTTGAGGACTTAGGGGGGGGTATGCCGGAACTTTTGAGGACTTAGGGGGGGGTATGCCGGAACTTTTGGGGACTTAGGGTGGGGTATGCCGGAACTTGTGGGGGCTCAGGGGGGGGTATGCCGGAACTTTTGGGGACTTAGGGGGGGGTATGCCGGAACTTTTGGGGGCTCAGGGGGGGGTATGCCGGAACTTTTGGGGACTTAGGGGGGGGTATGCCGGCACTTTTGGGGACTTAGGGGGGGGGTATGCCGGAACTTTTGAGGACTTAGGGGGGGGTATGCCGGAACGTTTGAGGACTTAGTGGGGGGTATACCGGAACGTTTGGGGACTTAGGGGGGGGTATGCCGGAACTTTTGGGGGCTCAAGGGGGGGTATGCCGGAACTTTTGGGGACTTGGGGGGGGGTATGCCGGAACTTTTGAGGACTTAGGGGGGGGTATGCCGGAACGTTTGGGGACTTAGGGGGGGGTATGCCGGAACTTTTGAGGACTTAGGGGGGGGTATGCCGGAACTTTTGAGGACTTAGGGGGGGGTATGCCGGAACTTTTGAGGGCTTAGGGGGGGGTATGCCGGAACGTTTGAGGACTTAGGGGGGGGTATGCCGGAACTTTTGGGGGCTCAGGGGGGGGTATGCCGGAATTTTTGAGGACTTAGGGGGGGCTATGCCGGAACTTTTGAGGACTTAGGGGGGGTATGCCGGAACGTTCCGGGACTTAGGGGGGGGTACGCCGGAACCTTTGAGGACTTAGGGGGGGGTATGCCGGAACTTTTGAGAACTTAGGGGGGGGTATGCCGGAGCTTTTGAAGACTTAGGGGGGGGTATGCCGGAACTTTTGGGGGCTCAGGGGGGGGTATGCCGGAACTTTTGAGGACTTAGGGGGGGGATGCCGGAACTTGTGGGGGCTCAGGGGGGGTATGCCGGAACTTTTGAGAACTTAGGGGGGGGTATGCCGGAACTTTTGAGGACTTAGGGGGGGGTATGCCGGAACTTTCGGGGACTTAGGGGGGGGTATGCCGGAACTTTTGAGGACTTAGGGGGGGGTATGCCGGAACTTTTGTGGGCTCAGGGGGGGTATGCCGGAACTTTTGAGGACTTAGGGGGGGGTATGCCGGAACCTTTGAGGACTTAGGGGGGGGTATGCCGGAACTTTTGAGGACTTAGGGGGGGGTATGCCGGAACTTTTGAGGACTTAGGGGGGGGGTATGCCGGAACTTTTGAGGACTTAGGGGGGGGTATGCCGGAACTTTTGGGGGCTTAGGGGGGGGTATGCCGGAACTTTTGGGGGCTTAGGGGGGGGTATGCCGGAACTTTTGGGGGCTTAGGGGGGGGTATGCCGGAACTTTTGGGGGCTTAGGGGGGGGTATGCCGGAACTTTTGAGGACTTAGGGGGGGGTATGCCGGAACTTTTGAGGACTTAGGGGGGGGTATGCCGGAACTTTTGAGGACTTAGGGGGGGGGTATGCCGGAACTTTTGAGGACTTAGGGGGGGGTATGCCGGAACTTTTGGGGACTTAGGGGGGGGTATGCCGGAACTTTTGGGGGCTTAGGGGGGGGTATGCCGGAACTTTTGGGGGCTCAGGGGGGGGCGTGCCGGAACTTTTGAGGACTTAGGGGGGGGTATGCCGGAACTTTTGGGGACTTAGGGGGGGGTATGCCGGAACTTTTGGGGGCTTAGGGGGGGGTATGCCGGAACTTTTGAGGACTTAGGGGGGGGTATGCCGGAACTTTTGGGGGCTCAAGGGGGGGGTATGCCGGAACTTTTGGGGGCTCAGGGGGGGGGTATGCCGGAACGTTTGAGGACTTAGGGGGGGGTATGCCGAAACTTTTGGGGGCTCAGGGGGGGGTATGCCGGAACATTTGGGGGCTCAGGGGGGGGTATGCCGGAACCTTTGAGGACTTAGGGGGGGGTATGCCGGAACTTTTGGGGGCTCAGGGGGGGGTATGCCGGAACTTTTGGGGACTTAGGGGGGGGGTATGCCGGAACTTTTGGGGGCTCAGGGGGGGGTATGCCGGAACTTTTGAGGACTTAGGGGGGGGTATGCCGGAACTTTTCGAGGACTTAGGGGGGGGTATGCCGGAACTTGTGGGGGCTCAAGGGGGGGGTATGCCGGAACTTTTGGGGGCTCAGGGGGGGGGGATGCCGGAACTTTTGAGGACTTAGGGGGGGGTATGCCGAAACTTTTGGGGGCTCAGGGGGGGGTATGCCGGAACATTTGGGGGCTCAGGGGGGGGTATGCCGGAACCTTTGAGGACTTAGGGGGGGGTATGCCGGAACTTTTGGGGGCTCAGGGGGGGGTATGCCGGAACCTTTGGGGACTTAGGGGGGGGTATGCCGGAACTTTTGGGGGCTCAGGGGGGGGTATGCCGGAACTTTTGAGGACTTAGGGGGGGGTATGCCGGAACTTTTGGGGGCTCAGGGGGGGGTATGCCGGAACGTTTGGGGGCTCAGGGGGGGGTATGCCGGAACTTTTGAGGACTTAGGGGGGGGTATGCCGGAACTTTTGGGGGCTTAGGGGGGGGTATCCCGGAATTTTTGTGGGCTCAGGGGGGGGTATGCCGGAACGTTTGAGGACTTAGGGGGGGAATGCCGGAAGTTTTGAGGACTAAGGGGGGGGTATGCCGGAACTTTTGGGGGCTCAGCGGGAGGTATGCCGGAACTTTTGGGGGCTCAGGGGGGGGTATGCCGGAAATTTTGAGGACTTAGGGGGGGGTATGCCGGAACTTTTGAGGACTTAAGGGGGGGTATGCCGGAACTTTTGGGGGCTCATGGGGGGGTATGCCGGAACTTTTGAGGGCTCAGGGGGGGGTATGCTGGAACTTTTGGGGGCTCAGGGGGGGGTATGCCGGAACTTTTGAGGACTTAGGGGGGGGTATGCCGGAACTTTTGAGGACTTAGGGGGGGGTATGCCGGAACTTGTGGGGGCTCAGGGGGGGGGTATGCCGGAACTTTTGGGGGCTCAGGGGGGGTATGCCGGAACTTTTGGGGGCTCAGGGGGGGTATGCCGGAACCTTTGAGGACTTAGGAGGGGGTATGCCGGAACTTTTGGGGGCTTAGGGGGGGGTATGCCGGAACTTTTGAGGACTTAGGGGGGGGGATGCCGGAACTTTTAGGGACTTAGGGGGGGGTATGCCGGAACTTTTGTGGGCTCAGGGGGGGGTATGCCGGAACTTTTGAGGACTTGAGGGGGGGTATGCCGGAACCTTTGGAGGCTCAGGGGGGGGTATGCCGGAACTTTTGAGGACTTAGGGGGGGGTATGCCGGAACTGGTGGGGGCTCAGGGGGGGGTATGCTGGAACTTTTGAGGACTTAGGGGGGGGTATGCCGGAACTTTTGTGGGCTCAGGGGGGGGTATGCCGGAACTTTTTGGGGGCTTAGGGGGGGGGTATGCCGGAACTTTTGAGGACTTAGGGGGGGGTATGCCGGAACTTGTGGGGGCTCAGGGGGGGGTATGCCGGAACTTGTGGGGGCTCAGGGGGGGGTATGCCGGAACTTTTGAGGACTTAGGGGGGGGTATGCCGGAACTTGTGGGGGCTCAGGGGGGGGTATGCCGGAACTTGTGGGGGCTCAGGGGGGGGTATGCCGGAAATTTTGGGGACTTAGGGGGGGGGTATGCCGGAAATTTTGGGGGCTCAGGGGGGGTATGCCGGAACTTTTGACTTAGGGGGGGGTACGCCGGAACGTTTGAGGACTTAAGGGGGGGTATGCCGGAACTTTTGGGGGCTCATGGGGGGCGTATGCCGTAACTTTTGAGGGCTCAGGGGGGGGTATGCCCGAACTTTTGGGGGCTCAGGGGGGGTATGCCTGAACGTTTGAGGACTTAGGGGGGGGTATGCCGGAACTTTTGAGGACTTAGGGGGGGGTACCCCGGAACTTGTGGGGGCTCAGGGGGGGGGTATGCCGGAACTTTTGAGGACTTAGGGGGGGTATGCCGGAACTTTTGGGGGCCCAGGGGGGGGGTATGCTGGAACTTTTGGGGGCTCAGGGGGGGGTATGCCGGAACTTTTGAGGACTTAGGGGGTGGTATGCCGGAACTTTTGGAGGCTTAGGGGGGGGTATGCCGGAACGTTTGAGGACTTAGGGGGGGGTATGCCGGAACTTTTAGGGACTTAGGGGGGGGTATGCCGGAACTTTTGGGGGCTCAGGGGGGGGTATGCCGGAACTTTTGGGGGCTTAGGGGGGGGTATGCCGGAACCTTTGAGGACTTAGGGGGGGGTATGCCGGCACTTGTGGGGGCTCAGGGGGGGGTATGCCGGAACTTGTGGGGGCTCGGGGGGGGTATGCCGGAACTTTTGAGGACTTAGGGGGGGGTATGCCGGAACTTTTGGGGGCTCAGGGGGGGGTATACCGGAACTTTTGGGGACTTAGGGGGGGGTATGCCAGAGCTTTTGGGGGCTCAGGGGGGGTATGCCGGAACTTTTGGGGGCTCAGGGGGGGTATGCCGGAACTTTTGGGGACTTAGGGGGGGGTATGCCAGAACTTTTGGGGGCTTAGGGGGGGGTATGCCGGAACTTTTGAGGACTTAGGGGGGGGTATGCCGGAACGTTTGAGGACTTAGGGGGGGGTATGCCGGAACTTTTGGGGGCTCAGGGGGGGGTATGCCGGAACGTTTGGGGACTTAGGGGGGGGTATGCCGGAACTTTTGGGGGCTCAGGGGGGGGTATGCCGGAACTTTTGAGGACTTAGGGGGGGGTATGCCGGAACTTTTGGGGGCTCAGGGGGGGGTATGCCGGAACTTTTGAGGACTTAGGGGGGGTATGCCGGAACTTTTGGGGGCTCAGGGGGGGGTATGCCGGAACTTTTGGGGGCTCAGGGGGGGGTATGCCGGAACTTTTGGGGGCTCAGGGGGGGGTATGCCCGAACTTTTGGGGGCTCAAGGGGGGGGTATGCCGGATTTTATGGGGCAGGGGGGGGTATGCCGGAACTCTTGGGGGCTCAGGGGGGGGTATCCCGGAACTCTTGGGGGCTCAGGGGGGGGTATGCCGGAATTTGTGGGGGCTTAGGGGGGGGTATGCCGGAACTTTTGGGGGCTCAGGGGGGGGTATGCCGGAACTTTTGAGGACTTAGGGGGGGGTATGCCGGAACTCTTGGAGGCTCAGGGGGGGGTATGCCGGAACTTTTGGGGGCTCAGGGGGGGGTATGCCGGAACATTTGGGGGCTTAGGGGGGGGTATGCCGGAAGTTTGGGGGGCTTAGGGGGGGGTATGCCGGAACTCTTGGGGGCTGGGGGCTCAGGGGGGGGTATGCCGGAACTTTTGGGGGCTCAGGGGGGGGTATGCCAGAACTTTTGTGGGCTTAGGGGGGGTATGCCGGAACGTTTGAGGACTTAGGGGGGGGTATGCCGGAACTTTTGAGGACTTAGGGGGGGGGTATGCCGGAACTTTTGGGGGCTCAGGGGGGGTATGCCGGAACTTTCGGGGGCTCAGGGGGGGGTATGCCAGAACTTTTGAGGACTTAGGGGGGGGTATGCCGGAACTTTTGGGGGCTTAGGGGGGGGGTATGCCGGAACTTTTGAGGACTTAGGGGGGGGGTATGCCGGAACTTTTGAGGACTTAGGGGGGGGTATGCCGGAACTTTTGAGGACTTAGGGGGGGGTATGCCGGAACTTTTGAGGACTTAGGGGGGGGTATGCCGGAACTTTTGGGGGCTTAGGGGGGGGTATGCCGGAACCTTTGGGGGCTCAGGGGGGGGTATGCCGGAACTTTTGAGGACTTAGGGGGGGGTATGCCGGAACTTTTGAGGACTTAGGGGGGGGTATGCCGGAACTTTTGAGGACTTAGGGGGGGGTATGCCGGAACTTTTGGGGGCTCAGGGGGGGGTATGCCGGAACTTGTGGGGGCTCAGGGGGGGGTATGCCGGAACTTTTGGGGGCTCAGGGGGGGGTATGCCCGAACTTTTGGGGCCTCAAGGGGGGGGTATGCCGGAATTCTTGGGGGCTCAGGGGGGGGTATGCCGGAACTTTTGGGGGCTCAGGGGGGGGTATGCCGGAACTTTTGGGGGCTTAGGGGGGGGTATGCCGGAACTTTTGGGGGCTTAGGGGGGGGTATGCCGGAACTCTTGGGGGCTCAGGGGGGGGTATGCCGGAATTTTTGGGGGCTCAGGGGGGGGTATGCCGGAACTTTTGGGGGCTTAGGGGGGGGTATGCCGGAACTTTTGGGGGCTCAGGGGGGGGTATGCCGGAACTTTTGGGGACTTGGGGGGGGGTATGCCAGAACTTTTGGGGGCTTAGGGGGGGGTATGCCGGAACTTTTGAGGACTTAGGGGGGGGTATGCCGGAACTTTTGGGGGCTTGGGGGGGGGTATGCCGGAACTTTTGGGGGCTTATGGGGGGGTATGCCGGAACTTTTGGGGGCTCAGGGGGGGGTATGCCGGAACTTTTGGGGACTTAGGGGGGGGTATGCCGGAACGTTTGGGGACTTAGGGGGGGGGACGCCAGAACTTTTGAGGACTTGGGGGGGGGTATGCCGGAACTTTTGGGGGCTTAGGGGGGGGTATGCCGGAACTTTTGAGGACTTAGGGGGGGGTATGCCGGAACTTTTGGGGGCTTAGGGGGGGGTATGCCAGAACTTTTGGGGACTTAGGGGGGGGTATGCCGGAACTTTTGGGGGCTTAGGGGGGGGTATGCCGGAACCTTTGGGGGCTTAGGGGGGGGTATGCCGGAACTTTTGGGGGCTCAGGGGGGGGTATGCCAGAACTTTTGAGTACTTAGGGGGGGGTATGCCGGAACTTTTGGGGGCTCAGGGGGGGGTATGCCGGAACTCTTGGGGGCTCAGGGGGGGGTATGCCGGAACTTTTGGGGGCTTAGGGGGGGGTATGCTGGAACTTTTGGGGGCTCAGGGGGGGGTATGCCGGAACGTTTGGGGACTTAGGGGGGGGTATGCCAGAACTTTTGGGGACTTAGGGGGGGGTATGCCAGAACTTTTGGGGGCTTAGGGGGGGGTATGCCAGAACTTTTGGGGGCTTAGGGGGGGGTATGCCGGAACTTTTGAGGACTTAGGGGGGGGTATGCCGGAACTTTTGAGGACTTAGGGGGGGGTATGCCGGAACCTTTGGGGGCTCAGGGGGGGGTATGCCGGAACTTTTGGGGACTTAGGGGGGGTATGCCGGAACTTTTGGGGACTTAGGGGGGTGGATGCCAGAACTTTTGAGGTCTTAGGGGGGGGTATGCCGGAACGTTTGGGGGCTTAGGGGGGGGTATGCCGGAACTTTTGAGGACTTAGGGGGGGGTATGCCGGAACTTTTGGGGGCTTAGGGGGGGGTATGCCGGAACGTTTGAGGACTTAGGGGGGGGGTTTGCCGGAGCTTTTGGGGCTTAGGGGGGGGTATGCCGGAACTTTTGGGGGCTCAGGGGGGGGTATGCCAGAAGTTTTGAGGACTGAGGGGGGGGTATGCTGGAACGTTTGGGGGCTTTAGGGGGGGGTATGCCGGAACTCTTAGGGGCTCAGGGGGGGGTATGCCGGAACTTTTGGGGGCTCAGGGGGGGGTATGCCGGAACTTTTGGGGGCTTAGGGGGGGGTATGCCGGAACTTTTGAGGACTTAGGGGGGGGTATGCCGGAACTTTTGGGGGCTTAGGGGGGGGTATGCCAGAAGTTTTGGGGGCTTAGGGGGGGGTATGCCGGAACTTTTGAGGACTTAGGGGGGGGTATGCCGGAACTTTTGGGGGCTTAGGGAAGGGGTATGCCGGAACTTTTGGGGGCTTATGGGGGGGTATGCCGGAACTTTTGGGGGCTCAGGGGGGGTATGCTGGAACGTTTGGGGACTTAGGGGGGGGTATGCCGGAACTTTTGGGGACTTAGGGGGGGGGACGCCAGAACTTTTGGGGACTTTGGGGGGGGTATGCCGGAACTTTTGGGGGCTTAGGGGGGGGTATGCCGGAACTTTTGAGGACTTAGGGGGGGGTATGCCGGAACTTTTGGGGGCTTAGGGGGGGGTATGCCAGAACTTTTGGGGACTTAGGGGGGGGTATGCCGGAACTTTTGGGGGCTTAGGGGGGGGTATGCCGGAACTTTTGAGGACTTAGGGGGGGGTATGCCGGAACCTTTGGGGGCTTAGGGGGGGGTATGCCGGAACTTTTGGGGGCTCAGGGGGGGGTATGCCAGAACTTTTGAGTACTTAGGGGGGGGTATGCCGGAACTTTTGGGGGCTCAGGGGGGGGTATGCCGGAACTCTTGGGGGCTCAGGGGGGGGTATGCCGGAACTTTTGGGGGCTCAGGGGGGGGTATGCCGGAACTTTTGGGGGCTTAGGGGGGGGTATGCTGGAACTTTTGGGGGCTCAGGGGGGGGTATGCCGGAACGTTTGGGGACTTAGGGGGGGGTATGCCAGAACTTTTGGGGACTTACGGGGGGGTATGCCAGAACGTTTGGGGGCTTAGGGGGGGGTATGCCGGAATTTTTGAGGACTTAGGGGGGGGTATGCCGGAACTTTTGAGGACTTAGGGGGGGGTATGCCGGAACTTTTGGGGGCTCAGGGGAGGGTATGCCGGAACATTTGGGGACTTAGGGGGGGGTATGCCGGAACTTTTGGGGACTTAGGGGGGGGTATGCCGGAACTTTTGAGGTCTTAGGGGGGGGTATGCCGGAACTTTTGGGGGCTTAGGGGGGGGGTATGCCGGAACTTTTGAGGACTTAGGGGGGGGTATGCCGGAACTTTTGAGGTCTTAGGGGGGGGTATGCCGGAACTTTTGGGGGCTTAGGGGGGGGTATGCCGGAACTTTTGGGGCTTAGGGGGGGGTATGCCGGAACTTTTGGGGGCTCAGGGGGGGGTATGCCAGAAGTTTTGAGGACTGAGGGGGGGGTATGCTGGAACGTTTGGGGGCTTTAGGGGGGGGTATGCCGGAACTCTTAGGGGCTCAGGGGGGGGTATGCCGGAACTTTTGGGGGCTCAGGGGGGGGTATGCCGGAACTTTTGGGGGCTTAGGGGGGGGTATGCCGGAACTTTTGAGGACTTAGGGGGGGGTATGCCGGAACTTTTGGGGGCTTAGGGGGGGGGTATGCCGGAACTTTTGGGGGCTCAGGGGGGGGTATGCCGGAACTTTTGAGGACTTAGGGGGGGGGATGCCGGAACTTTTGGGGGCTTAGGGGGGGGTATGCCGGAACTTTTGGGGGCTCAGGGGGGGTTGGGTTGGGTTGGGTTGGACTCTCCCGACTTGAAAAACGCGACGGACCCGTCAGTTGAAAAATTTGGGTCCCCCGGGAGCGGCGCAATCATCGGAGTAGTCTGAGCACACTCCGCCACCAGAAAGAGGACGACCGCACGACACATCAGCCTGCTGCACTTGGCGCATACCGCCTGCATCGCTCCTTGGCCAGCCTCTGCTGGCCCGGGGCAGCCCCACCGCGCCCTGAGGGCGGCGCCCACACGGCTGGGCCGCCGCTCTCGACGCTCGCGGGATCACTCCGACGCCGCCGGGCCCGAACCCCCGGGAGGGGCATCGGGGTCTCCCCTGGCGCGGACCACTGTGGAGCTGCCTGGCACCACTGCTGACAGGGCCATTAGCGCCTCCGCCAGCCCCTGCGGCACTGTTCCTTCCGGCGCAGACATCCAGAATCGGTCTCCAACACGAACATGCACATGTTCTGGCTGGGCGTCCAGCCGCGCCAGGCTCCAGCGGTGTACAGCGGCTCCTTCCCAGGCAGGCGCCTGTCCGCCACCAATCACGACAAGCACTGAACAGTGCTGCCCGTCTGAACCCAGAGGGAACTCTGGTTCCGCCAGGGCTGCCACGCCCAGGCCTGGGGACTCCGCCAGCGCTGTGACAGCGCGGTCGTACAGGTGCAGCAATGCGGACAGGCACGCGGCGTGTTGCCACGACAGCCCATGCGTCCACCCGCTCACTGGACCATTGGATGTAGTCCAGAACAGATCCCAGGCTGCTGACCGGGCATATGTGGCCAGTGCCTCCAGGTAGGCGCTGGCCAGGCTGTCTCTACGAGCTGCCGTAAGCCAGCGTGACGCTTCCGCGCATGTGCCCATGAGCATCCCCGACCACGTGACGTATACTGTGTGGGGGCGCGCCGGTGGCCACGTCGCTGTCACCCCATGGTCGGCCCGCAGGACCAGGTGCAGGCTGTCACCACTGGGACGCCCTAGGCGTACCCACGTGGTGGTCACCCACTCTGGCACTGTTGCACCGGGCGCTGCCGCGAGTACCAGCGCACGAAAGCCAGCTTGTACGGCCAGAGCCACTTTGCCACATGCTGCCAGTAGGTGCTGGCCCCATCCGGCACACGACTGTTCGCAGAACGGGCAGTTGAAGACGTTGTCTGGGGCTGTCGCCATCGTCCGGGCTGCCCGAAGCCACGTGGCCACGTTGAGGGCGTCCTTGGATAAACGGGCCTCCTGAACCACTCGCTCCCACGACGTCCCAGCCGCCGGGTCGCGGTGCAAGAGGGCATCCAGGTGCGGCATCGCTGGTGCTAACTGCTCGTACCGGCGCTCCATGGCCACAGAGTGACGCAGATACGGCACGCCCCCCGTCGTGAGTACCGCCACGCCTCCGACGTCCGCTGCAAATGGCATGGGGCCCTCTTCCACGTCCGACATCCGCGACGTCGCCAGACTGTGCGCCCTGTGCTGAAGGCCGGCTAGCCCCGGCGCGGGGCTAGGAGCACCGCTCGCGAAGTCCTGCTGAGCTGGCACGTACACTTCGTCTGCTTGCCAGAGGTGCAGTCCGGCCGCGTACTGGACCCGCAGGTTATCGACATACGGGCTGTCCGACACGGTGTGATCCTCCCCTTCGGTGGTGACGTGGGTGTTGTCCGCCAGGGCCAGCACTCGCGTGGCTAGAGGAAGGCGCATCTCGCGGAGTACAGCGAGCCCCAGGTATCTACCGAACCATTCCGCTGCCCATGGGTACGGGTCCTCTACTGCCACTGCAGACCACGCCTCTGCAAACACCCCGCGGGCGTCTGCAAGGACTGCCGCATACGCCAGCGATCGCTGGCCGCATGCCCCATCAGAAGCCACCACGACTTGAGGGCCTTCCGGGGCCCGGTGCAGGCTCACATGCATGGCTGTTGGCGGCACGTGTGCTGCCGGTAGCAGGACCAGCTGCAGCTGCCACGCCTCGAGGAGTGAGTGCAGCACGTGGGCGTCGGAGTACGCTTGCGGGACCCACGCCTTATGGCCCAGCTCATGTCGCAGAAGGTCAGCGACATAGCTACTGCGGCAGTTGAGGGCGCCCAATAAAGTGTGCACAAACCGGACCGCGTGACGGTCCTGCAGCCTGGGCGCATGCAGACCCAGCATACGTAGCGGTCGATAGAGCAGGGTTCTGGGGAAGCTGCGGGGCAGCCCCAGAGCGCGCCTGTGGATGCCATCCGACAGCCGCTGGCATGCCTCCAGATTGAGACCCACTGCTGGGACCACGTCCAGGACGAAATCTGCCTTGGTCAGCGCGAAGGTGGTCACCACTCGCAGAGCTAAGGCATACACCGGCTCCGTCCGCGGCACTGCCCAGTGCAGGTGGCGCAGTGCCTCCTCGTATTTGACCAGTACTGCTCTGGGTGGTTCACCCATGACGACGGGAATCTTCACCATGGCGAGGTCGGCTGAGTCCGTTTTGATGACGCCGAGGACGGTCGACAGTTGGCCGGCGGCGTAGCCCAGGGCGCCCCCTTTGTCGACCAGGAGGTACCCCTTCAACTTGGACCGGTTGATGGCCCCACCTCCGGCCAGACATGTTTTCTGGCTGACCCGCAGTACGTGGGCTGCTCCTGCGTCTGTGCATGCGAAGATGCGCCTGTCGTCGCTGGAGGATACTTCTGGGACGTACTCTGCTGCACACGCCGGATGCACGGGACACCAGTCGGCTGGGTCAGGCCCCCCTGGACCGCCAGTTTCTGGGCGTAGCGCGTTGGCCACGATGGCCGCGTTCGCTCTGGAGCGCACGGAGCCCAGTTCTTTGAACCCTCCGACACCCATGCTGTCACCCTGGGCCCCACCGTGGAGCATGCGGTAGGGGCCCACCAGCCCGTACGGCGACTGCACGTAGATGCTCAGCCTGCCGTAGAAGGACTGGTACCACGGGTCTACACGGATGCCGTCAGGGCACACCTGCTGCAGCGATTCGCGCTGCACGTTACAGAACGCGTTGCTCTCGTCCCAGTCGAATACCCACAGACGGCCGCGCTCCCGTATCCATACTGGAATGGCCCAGCGACAGAAGATGGCCACCAGCTGGCTACTAAACTCTTTGCGGTAGGCGAAGGCTGAGGGCGGGTCGAGTCCCTGCACTGTGGACACCATCTGGAGGCGGTGGAATATCGCTGTCGACTCCTTCCGCCGCACCGGCTCCTCCAGCATGACTGGCCGGCTCATGCGCACCAGCCATTGCGGCTCCTTTTTCAGGAGGCACAGGTGCAGAACCGCATTGAGGATGCGGGCTGGAGCCCCGCTGTGTGTGGCGTGCAATAGCTCCACCAGGACTCCGATGGCGGTGCCTGACAGCCGGCTTTGCAGCGACTGCACCAGCTCCCCAAACGCCGCCGCCTCTGACCCTGATCGTCGGATTTCGAAGTGCATCTCCTGAAAGCTGGGCGGGGAACCTGAGGTGGCTGGTGCTCTGGGATCCACTGCACGCTCACCACGCTGCGCGTGGGCCAATCGGGTTGCCGCGGTGATGTCCGGCCGATCTGACATGCGTGGGCGGTACTGATCTGCAAGCCGCCGGAGCCACCCTGCATCTGAGCCAATGTGGCGGCCACAGTGCAGTTCCATCGCTTGACGCAACAACTCCTCCTTGAAGGCATCCGGCTCGGTCGGGAAGTACTCACCATCAGGGCTGACGGACGACAATTGCTGAAATCGAGCTTTGCGGATCTTCAGGGCCGCGGCGGTGACTGAAGTAACCCCTGTCCCCTGCAGCTTGCCCTCTGTCAGCTGGACCGCTCTGAGGAACGCCGCGTCCTGCCGGTCTGCCCACCACGCTGTCAGGCGATCCCGGGCGGCCAGCTGGGTGCCCTCAAACAGCTTGGCGGCTGCTTCTGCGGCCAATCGAAACCCACTGGAGGACGACGGGATAATGCCGCTGATGCACTCCCAGTACCATGTGAACGCGCCATCGGGCGACAGGCGGGCACACCAGGCCCACCAGAATGCCAGGCTGGCCATGGCGGCCGCTGTGGCCATGTGCGATGGTTCTGCTCTCCGAAAGCGGAACAGACGGCCCGCCGGATTGGCCTGCGACAGGTACTCGGAGCGCACGCTGAGGTCGCAGGCCACTGCTAGATGGGTGCTCAAGCCAGGCAGCAGGAACTTTTCGCAGGCATGAACCGGTGACTGAGCACTCACGAGGACCCAGTCCAGCTCCCTCCGGGACACCCCTGCTCTGTTGGCGACGATGTTGGTGGCCTCCCCGGGGCGATAGAGGTGGGTAAAGCCCCCCCAGTATCTGTTGTCAGTGCACGCCTTGCGCAGCCAGGCTCCTGAATCGTCCGCCAGGTCAGCGTTCATGTCGCCCGCGACTAACTTTACCCCGCCGGGATGCCTGGCCTGGAACGCAGCGCTCCGGAGAATACTGAGCCGCCTGTTTGCGGCCTTCATCCCTGGCGGAAAGTGCACATTCGTGACCACGACGGGGACCTTCTCGGGCTCAGGGGGGGGTATGCCGGAACTTTTGGGGGCTCAGGGGGGGGTATGCCGCAACGTTTGGGGGCTCAGGGGGGGGTATGCCGGAACTTTTGAGGGCTTAGGGGGGGGTATGCCGGAACTTTTGAGGACTTAGGGGGGGGTATGCCGGAACTTTTGAGGACTTAGGGGGGGGTATGCCGGAACGTTTGAGGACTTAGGGGGGGGTATGCCGGAAATTTTGGGGGCTCAGGGGGGGGTATGCCGGAACTTTTGGGGGCTCAGGGGGGGGTATGCCGGAACTTTTGTGGGCTCAGGGGGGGGTATGCCGGAACTTTTGAGGACTTAGGGGGGGGTATGCCGGAACTTTTGAGGACTTAGGGGGGGGTATGCCGGAACTTTTGGGGGCTGAGGGGGGGGTATGCCGGAAGCTTTGGGGACTTAGGGGGGGGTATGCCGGAACTTTTGGGGGCTCAGGGGGGGGGGTATGCCGGAACTTTTGGGGGCTCAGGGCGGGGTATGCCAGAACTTTTGAGGACTTAGGGGGGGGTATGCCGGAACTTTAGAGGACTTAGGGGGGGGTATGCCGGAACTTTTGGGGACTTAGGGGGGGGTATGCCGGAACTTTTGGGGGCTCAGGGGGGGGTATGCTGGAACCTTTGGGGGCTCAGGGGGGGGTGTGCCGGAACTTTTGAGGACTTAGGGGGGGGTATGCCGGAACGTTTGGGGGCTTAGGGGGGGGTATGCCGGAACTTTCGAGGACTTAGGGGGGGGTATGCCGGAACTTTTGGGGGCTTAGGGGGGGGTATGCCGGAACTTTTGGGGGCTCAGGGGGGGGTATGCCGGAACCTTTGGGGGCTCAGGGGGGGGTATGCCAGAACTTTTGAGGACTTAGGGGGGGGTATGCCGGAACTTTTGGGGGCTCAGGGGGGGGTATGCCGGAACTTTTGGGGGCTTAGGGGGGGGTATGCCGGAACTTTTGGGGGCTCAGGGGGGGGTATGCCGGAACTTTTGGGGGCTCAAGGGGGGGTATGCCGGAACTTTTGGGGGCTCAGGGGGGGGTATGCCGGAACTTTTGAGGACTTAGGGGGGGTATGCCGGAACTTGTGGGGGCTTGGGGGGGGGTATGCCGGAACTTTTGAGGACTTAGGGGGGGGTATGCCGGAATTTTTGAGGGCTCAGGGGGGGGTATGCCGGAACCTTTGGGGGCTCAGGGGGGGGTATGCCGGAACTTTTGTGGGCTCAGGGGGGGGTATGCCGGAACTTTTGGGGACTTAGGGGGGGGTATGCCGGAACGTTTGAGGACTTAGGGGGGGGTATGCCGGAACTTTTGGGGGCTCAGGGGGGGGTATGCCGGAACCTTTGGGGGCTCAGGGGGGGTATGCCGGAACTTTTGGGGGCTCAGGGGGGGGTATGCCGGAACTTTTGGGGGCTCAAGGGGGGGGTATGCCGGAACTTGTGGGGGCTCAGGGGGGGGTATGCCGGAACTTTTGGAGACTTAGGGGGGGGTATGCCGGAACCTTTGGGGGCTCAGGGGGGGGTATGCCAGAACTTTTGAGGACTTAGGGGGGGGTATGCCGGAACTTTTGGGGACTTAGGGGGGGGTATGCCGGAACTTTTGGGGGCTCAGGGGGGGGTATGCCGGAACCTTTGGGGGCTCAGGGGGGGGTATGCCGTAACTTTTGAGGACTTAGGGCGGGGTATGCCGGAACTTTTCGGGGCTTAGGGGGGGGTATGCCGGAACTTTTGGGGACTTAGGGAGGGGTATGCCGGAACTTTTGGGGACTTAGGGGGGGGGTATGCCGGAACTTTTGGGGGCTCAGGGGGGGGTTTGCCGGAACTTTTGGGGGCTCAGGGGGGGGTATGCCGGAACTTTTGGGGGCTCAAGGGGGGGGTATGCCGGAACTTTTGAGGACTTAGGGGGGGGTATGCCGGAACTTTTGGGGGCTCAGGGGGGGTATGCCGGAACTTTTGGGGGCTCAAGGGGGGGTATGCCGGAACTTTTTGGGGCTCAGGGGGGGGTATGCCGGAACCTTTGGGGGCTCAGGGGGGGGTATGCCGGAACTTTTGAGGACTTAGGGGGGGGTATGCCGGAACTTTTGAGGACTTAGGGGGGGGTATGCCGGAACTTTTGGGGGCTCATGGGGGGGTATGCCGGAACTTGTGGGGGCTCAGGGGGGGGTATGCCGGAACTTTTGAGGACTTAGGGGGGGGTATGCCGGAACTTTTGTGGGCTCAGGGGGGGGTATGCCGGAACTTTTGAGGACTTAGGGGGGGGTATGCCGGAACTTTTGTGGGCTCAGGGGGGGGTATGCCGGAACTTTTTGGGGGCTCAGCGGGGGGTATGCCGGAACTTTTGAGGACTTAGGGGGGGGGTATGCCGGAACATTTGGGGGCTCAGGGGGGGTATGCCAGAACCTTTGGGGGCTCGGGGGGGGGTATGCCGGAACTTTTGGGGACTTAGGGCGGGGTATGCCGGAACTTTTGGGGACTTAGGGGGGGGTATGCTGGAACTTTTGAGGACTTAGGGGGGGGTATGCCGGAACTTTTGGGAGCTCAGGGGGGGCTATGCCGGAACTTTTGGGGGCTTAGGGGGGGGTGTGCCGGAACTTTTGGGGGCTCAGGGGGGGGTATGCCGGAACTTTTGGGGGCTCAGGGGGGGGTATGCCGGAACTTTTGAGGGCTCAGGGGGGGGTGTGCCGGAACTTTTGGGGGCTCAAGGGGGGGTATGCCAGAACTTTTGGGGGCTCAGGAGGGGGTTTGCCGGAACTTTTGGGGACTTAGGGGGGGGTATGCCGGAATTTTTGGGGACTTAGGGGGGGGTATGCCGGAACTTTTGGGGGCTCAGGGGAGGGTATGCCGGAGGTTTTGGGGGCTCAGGGGGGGGTTTGCTGGAACTTTTGCGGGCTTAGGGGGGGGGGTGTGCCGGAACTTTTGGGGCCTCAGGGGGGGTATGCCGGAACTTTTGGGGGCTCAGGGGGGGGTATGCCGGAACTTTTGAGGACTTAGGGGGGGGTATGCCGGAACGTTTGAGGACTTAGGGGGGTGTATGCCGGAACTTTTGGGGGCTCAGGGGGGGGTATGCCGGAACTTTTGGGGGCTCAGGGGGGGGTATGCCAGAACTTTTGGGGGCTTAGGGGGGGGTATGCCGGAACTTTTGAAGGCTCAAGGGGGGAGTATGCCAGAACTTTTGGGGGCTCAGGGGGGGGTATGCCGGAACTTTTGGGGACTTAGGGGGGGGTATGCCGGAACTTTCGAGGACTTAGGGGGGGGTATGCCGGAACTTTTGAGGACTTAGGGGGGGGTATGCCGGAACTTTTGAGGACTTAGGGGGGGGTATGCCGGAACTTTTGAGGACTTAGGGGGGGGTATGCCGGAACTTTTGAGGACTTATGGGGGGGTATGCCGGAACTTTTGGGGGCTCAGGGGGGGGTATGCCGGAACCTTTGGGGACTTAGGGCGGGGTATGCCGGAACTTTCGAGGACTTAGGGGGGGGTATGCCGGAACTTTTGAGGACTTAGGGGGGGTATGCCGGAACTTTTGAGGACTTAGGGGGGGGTATGCCGGAACTTTTGAGGACTTAGGGGGGGGTATGCCGGAACGTTTGAGGACTTAGGGGGGTGTATGCCAGAACCTTTGTGGGTTCAGGGGGGGGTATGCCGGAATTTTTGGGGGCTCAGCGGGGGGTATGCCGGAACTTTTGAGGACTTAGGGGGGGGTATGCCGGAACTTTTGGGGGCTCAGGGGGGGCTATGCCAGAACTTTTGGGGGCTCAGGGGGGGGTATGCCGGAACCTTTGGGGACTTAGGGCGGGGTATGCCGGAACTTTTGGGGACTTAGGGGGGGGTATGCCGGAACTTTTGAGGACTTAGGGGGGGGTATGCCGGAACTTTTGGGGGCTCAGGGGGGGGTATGCCGGAACTTTTGGGGGCTTAGGAGGGGGTGTGCCGGAACTTTTGGGGGCTGAGGGGGGGAATGCCGGAACCTTTGGGGGCTCAGGGGGGGGTATGCCGGAACTTTTGAGGACTTAGGGGGGGGTATGCCGGAACTTTTGAGGACTTAGGGGGGGGTATGCCGGAACTTTTGGGGGCTCAGGGGGGGCTATGCCGGAACTTTTGGGGGCTCAGAGGGGGGTGTGCCGGAACTTTTGGGGGCTCAAGGGGGGGTATGCCAGAACTTTTGGGGGCTCAGGAGGGGGTTTGCCGGATTTTTTGGGGACATAGGGGGGGGTATGCCGGAACTTTTGGGGACTTAGGGGGGGGTATGCCGGAACTTTTGGGGGCTCAGGGGGGGGTATGCCGGAACTTTTGAGGACTTAGGGGGGGGTATGCCGGAACTTTTGAGGACTTAGGGGGGGGTATGCCGGGACTCTTGGGGGCTCAGGGGGGGGTATGCCGGAACTTTTGGGGGCTTAGGGGGGGGTGTGCCGGAACTTTTGGTGGCTCAGGGGGGGGTATGCCGGAACTTTTGGGGGCTCAGGGGGGGGTATGCCGGAACTTTTGAGGACTTAGGGGGGGGTATGCCGGAACCTTTGAGGACTTAGGGGGGGGTATGCCGGAAATTTTGAGGACTTAGGGGGGGGTATGCCGGAACTTTTGGGGGCTCAGGGGGGGGTATGCCGGAACTTTTGGGGGCTCAGGGGGGGGTATGCCAGAACTTTTGGGGGCTTAGGGGGGGGTATGCCCGAACTTTTGGAGGCTCAAGGGGGGGGTATGCCGGAACTTTTGGGGGCTCAGGGGGGGGTATGCCGGAACTTTTGGCGACTTAGGGGGGGGTACGCCGGAACTTTCGAGGACTTAGGGGGGGGTATGCCGGAACTTTTGAGGACTTAGGGGGGGGTATGCCGGAACTTTTGAGGACTTAGGGGGGGGTATGCCGGAACTTTTGAGGACTTAGGGGGGGGTATGCCGGAACTTTTGAGGACTTAGGGGGGGGTATGCCGGAACTTTTGGGGACTTAGGGTGGGGTATGCCGGAACTTGTGGGGGCTCAGGGGGGGGTATGCCGGAACTTTTGGGGACTTAGGGGGGGGTATGCCGGAAATTTTGAGGACTTAGGGGGGGGTATGCCGGAACTTTTGAGGACTTAGGGGGGGGTATGCCGGAACGTTTGGGGACTTAGGGGGGGGTATGCCGGAACTATTGGGGGCTCAAGGGGGGGTATGCCGGAACTTTTGGGGACTTGGGGGGGGGTATGCCGGAACTTTTGAGGACTTAGGGGGGGGTATGCCGGAACTTTTGGGGACTTGGGGGGGGGTATGCCGGAACTTTTGAGGACTTAGGGGGGGGTATGCCGGAACATTTGGGGACTTAGGGGGGGGTATGCCGGAACCTTTGAGGACTTAGGGGGGGGTATGCCGGAACTTTTGAGGACTTAGGGGGGGGTATGCCGGAACTTTTGGGGACTTAGGGGGGGGTATGCCGGAACTTTTGAGGACTTAGGGGGGGGTATGCCGGAACTTTTGAGGACTTAGGGGGGGGTATGCCGGAACTTTTGAGGACTTAGGGGGGGGTATGCCGGAACTTTTGGGGGCTCAGGGGGGGGTATGCCGGAATTCTTTAGGACTTAGGGGGGGCTATGCCGGAACTTTTGAGGACTTAGGGGGGGGTATGCAGGAACGTTTGGGGACTTAGGGGGGGGTATGCCGGAACTTTTGAGGACTTAGGGGGGGGTATGCCGGAACTTTTGGGGACTTAGGGGGGGGTATGCCGGAACTTTTGAAGACTTAGGGGGGGGTATGCCGGAACTTTTGGGGGCTCAGGGGGGGGTATGCCGGAACTTTTGAGGACTTAGGGGGGGGTATGCCGGAACTTGTGGGGGCTCAGGGGGGGGTATGCCGGAACTTTTGAGGACTTAGGGGGGGGTATGCCGGAACCTTTGAGGACTTAGGGGGGGCTATGCCGGAACTTTTGAGGACTTAGGGGGGGGTATGCCGGAACTTTTGAGGACTTAGGGGGGGGTATGCCGGAACTTTTGAGGACTTAGGGGGGGGTATGCCGGAACTTTTGGGGGCTCAGGGGGGGGTATGCCGGAACTTTTGAGGACTTAGGGGGGGGTATGCCGGAACTTTTGGGGGCTCAGGGGGGGGTATGCCGGAACTTTTGAGGACTTAGGGGGGGCTATGCCGGAACTTTTGAGAACTTAGGGGGGGGTATGCCGGAACTTTTGAGGACTTAGGGGGGGGTATGCCGGAACTTGTGGGGGCTCAGGGGGGGGTATGCCGGAACTTTTGAGGACTTAGGGGGGGGTATGCCGGAACCTTTGTGGGCTCAGGGGGGGGTATGCCGGAACTTTTGAGGACTTAGGGGGGGGTATGCCGGAACCTTTGAGGACTTAGGGGGGGGTATGCCGGAACGTTTGGGGACTTAGGGGGGGGTATGCCGGAACTTTTGGGGGCTTAGGGAGGGGTGTGCCGGAACTTGTGGAGGCTCAGGGGGGGGTATGCCGGAACTCTTTGGGGGCTCAGGGGGGGGTATGCCGGAACTTTTGAGGACTTAGGGGGGGGTATGCCGGAACTTTTGAGGACTTAGGGGGGCGTATGCCGGAACTTTTGAGGACTTAGGGGGGGTATGCCGGAACTTTTGACGACTTAGGGGGGGGTATGCCGGAACTTTTGAGGACTTAGGGGGGGGTATGCCGGAACTTCTGGGGACTTAGGGGGGGGTATGCCGGAACTTTTGGGGGCTTAGGGGGGGGTATGCCGGAACTTTTGGGGACTCACGGGGGGGGTTTGCCGGAACTTTTGGGGGCTCAGGGGGGGGTATGCCGGAACTTTTGAGGGCTTAGGGGGGGGTATGCCAGAACTTGTGGGGGCTCAGGGGGGGGTATGCCGGAACTTTTGGGGGCTCAGGGGGGGGTATGCCGGAACTTTTGGGGGCTCAGGGGTGGGTATGCCGGAACTTTTGAGGGCTCGGGGGGGGGTATGCCGGAACTTGTGGGGGTTCAGGGGGGGGTATGCCGGAACTTTTGAGGACTTAGGGGGGGGTATGCCGGAACTTATGGGGGCTCAGGGGGGGGTATGCCGGAACTTTTGAGGACTTAGGGGGGGGGTATGCCGGAACCTTTGAGGACTTAGGGGGGGGTATGCCGGAACTT
Source organism: Eutreptiella sp. 'Long Island Sound 2002' (assembly GCA_964036045.1). Taxonomy (NCBI): domain Eukaryota; phylum Euglenozoa; class Euglenophyceae; order Eutreptiales; family Eutreptiaceae; genus Eutreptiella; species Eutreptiella sp. 'Long Island Sound 2002'. The sequence continues at coordinate 24,412 of CAXIWF010000288.1, read as the reverse complement.
TTGGGGGCTCAGGGGGGGGTATGCCGGAACTTTTGAGGACTTAGGGGGGGGTATGCCGGAACTTTTCGAGGACTTAGGGGGGGGTATGCCGGAACTTGTGGGGGCTCAGGGGGGGGTATGCCGGAACTTTTGGGGGCTCAGGGGGGGTTGGGTTGGGTTGGGTTGGACTCTCCCGACTTGAAAAACGCGACGGACCCGTCAATTGAAAAATTTGGGTCCCCCAGGAGCGGCGCAATCATCGGAGTAGTCTGAGCACACTCCGCCACCAGAAAGAGGACGACCGCACGACACATCAGCCTGCTGCACTTGGCGCATACCGCCTGCATCGCTCCTTGGCCAGCCTCTGCTGGCCCGGGGCAGCCCCACCGCGCCCTGAGGGCGGCGCCCACACGGCTGGGCCGCCGCTCTCGACGCTCGCGGGATCACTCCGACGCCGCCGGGCCCGAACCCCCGGGAGGGGCATCGGGGTCTCCCCTGGCGCGGACCACTGTGGAGCTGCCTGGCACCTCTGCTGACAGGGCCATTAGCGCCTCCGCCAGCCCCTGCGGCACTGTTCCTTCCGGCGCAGACATCCAGAATCGGTCTCCAACACGAACATGCACATGTTCTGGCTGGGCGTCCAGCCGCGCCAGGCTCCAGCGGTGTACAGCGGCTCCTTCCCAGGCAGGCGCCTGTCCGCCACCAATCACGACAAGCACTGAACAGTGCTGCCCGTCTGAACCCAGAGGGAACTCTGGTTCCGCCAGGGCTGCCACGCCCAGGCCTGGGGACTCCGCCAGCGCTGTGACAGCGCGGTCGTACAGGTGCAGCAATGCGGACAGGCACGCGGCGTGTTGCCACGACAGCCCATGCGTCCACCCGCTCACTGGACCATTGGATGTAGTCCAGAACAGATCCCAGGCTGCTGACCGGGCATATGTGGCCAGTGCCTCCAGGTAGGCGCTGGCCAGGCTGTCTCTACGAGCTGCCGTAAGCCAGCGTGACGCTTCCGCGCATGTGCCCATGAGCATCCCCGACCACGTGACGTATACTGTGTGGGGGCGCGCTGGTGGCCACGTCGCTGTCACCTCATGGTCGGCCCGCAGGACCAGGTGCAGGCTGTCACCACTGGGACGCCCTAGGCGTACCCACGTGGTGGTCACCCACTCTGGCACTGTTGCACCGGGCGCTGCCGCGAGTACCAGCGCACGAAAGCCAGCTTGTACGGCCAGAGCCACTTTGCCACATGCTGCCAGTAGGTGCTGGCCCCATCCGGCACACGACTGTTCGCAGAACGGGCAGTTGAAGACGTTGTCTGGGGCTGTCGCCATCGTCCGGGCTGCCCGAAGCCACGTGGCCACGTTGAGGGCGTCCTTGGATAAACGGGCCTCCTGAACCACTCGCTCCCACGACGTCCCAGCCGCCGGGTCGCGGTGCAAGAGGGCATCCAGGTGCGGCATCGCTGGTGCTAACTGCTCGTACCGGCGCTCCATGGCCACAGAGTGACGCAGATACGGCACGCCCCCCGTCGTGAGTACCGCCACGCCTCCGACGTCCGCTGCAAATGGCATGGGGCCCTCTTCCACGTCCGACATCCGCGACGTCGCCAGACTGTGCGCCCTGTGCTGAAGGCCGGCTAGCCCCGGCGCGGGGCTAGGAGCACCGCTCGCGAAGTCCTGCTGAGCTGGCACGTACACTTCGTCTGCTTGCCAGAGGTGCAGTCCGGCCGCGTACTGGACCCGCAGGTTATCGACATACGGGCTGTCCGACACGGTGTGATCCTCCCCTTCGGTGGTGACGTGGGTGTTGTCCGCCAGGGCCAGCACTCGCGTGGCTAGAGGAAGGCGCATCTCGCGGAGTACAGCGAGCCCCAGGTATCTACCGAACCATTCCGCTGCCCATGGGTACGGGTCCTCTACTGCCACTGCAGACCACGCCTCTGCAAACACCCCGCGGGCGTCTGCAAGGACTGCCGCATACGCCAGCGATCGCTGGCCGCATGCCCCATCAGAAGCCACCACGACTTGAGGGCCTTCCGGGGCCCGGTGCAGGCTCACATGCATGGCTGTTGGCGGCACGTGTGCTGCCGGTAGCAGGACCAGCTGCAGCTGCCACGCCTCGAGGAGTGAGTGCAGCACGTGGGCGTCGGAGTACGCTTGCGGGACCCACGCCTTATGGCCCAGCTCATGTCGCAGAAGGTCAGCGACATAGCTACTGCGGCAGTTGAGGGCGCCCAATAAAGTGTGCACAAACCGGACCGCGTGACGGTCCTGCAGCCTGGGCGCATGCAGACCCAGCATACGTAGCGGTCGATAGAGCAGGGTTCTGGGGAAGCTGCGGGGCAGCCCCAGAGCGCGCCTGTGGATGCCATCCGACAGCCGCTGGCATGCCTCCAGATTGAGACCCACTGCTGGGACCACGTCCAGGACGAAATCTGCCTTGGTCAGCGCGAAGGTGGTCACCACTCGCAGAGCTAAGGCATACACCGGCTCCGTCCGCGGCACTGCCCAGTGCAGGTGGCGCAGTGCCTCCTCGTATTTGACCAGTACTGCTCTGGGTGGTTCACCCATGACGACGGGAATCTTCACCATGGCGAGGTCGGCTGAGTCCGTTTTGATGACGCCGAGGACGGTCGACAGTTGGCTGGCGGCGTAGCCCAGGGCGCCCCCTTTGTCGACCAGGAGGTACCCCTTCAACTTGGACCGGTTGATGGCCCCACCTCCGGCCAGACATGTTTTCTGGCTGACCCGCAGTACGTGGGCTGCTCCTGCGTCTGTGTATGCGAAGATGCGCCTGTCGTCGCTGGAGGATACTTCTGGGACGTACTCTGCTGCACACGCCGGATGCACGGGACACCAGTCGGCTGGGTCAGGCCCCCCTGGACCGCCAGTTTCTGGGCGTAGCGCGTTGGCCACGATGGCCGCGTTCGCTCTGGAGCGCACGGAGCCCAGTTCTTTGAACCCTCCGACACCCATGCTGTCACCCTGGGCCCCACCGTGGAGCATGCGGTAGGGACCCACCAGCCCGTACGGCGACTGCACGTAGATGCTCAGCCTGCCGTAGAAGGACTGGTACCACGGGTCTACACGGATGCCGTCAGGGCACACCTGCTGCAGCGATTCGCGCTGCACGTTACAGAACGCGTTGCTCTCGTCCCAGTCGAATACCCACAGACGGCCGCGCTCCCGTATCCATACTGGAATGGCCCAGCGACAGAAGATGGCCACCAGCTGGCTACTAAACTCTTTGCGGTAGGCGAAGGCTGAGGGCGGGTCGAGTCCCTGCACTGTGGACACCATCTGGAGGCGGTGGAATATCGCTGTCGACTCCTTCCGCCGCACCGGCTCCTCCAGCATGACTGGCCGGCTCATGCGCACCAGCCATTGCGGCTCCTTTTTCAGGAGGCACAGGTGCAGAACCGCATTGAGGATGCGGGCTGGAGCCCCGCCGTGTGTGGCGTGCAATAGCTCCACCAGGACTCCGATGGCGGTACCTGACAGCCGGCTTTGCAGCGACTGCACCAGCTCCCCAAACGCCGCCGCCTCTGACCCTGATCGTCGGATTTCGAAGTGCATCTCCTGAAAGCTGGGCGGGGAACCTGAGGTGGCTGGTGCTCTGGGATCCACTGCACGCTCACCACGCTGCGCGTGGGCCAATCGGGTTGCCGCGGTGATGTCCGGCCGATCTGACATGCGTGGGCGGTACTGATCTGCAAGCCGCCGGAGCCACCCTGCATCTGAGCCAATGTGGCGGCCACAGTGCAGTTCCATCGCTTGACGCAACAACTCCTCCTTGAAGGCATCCGGCTCGGTCGGGAAGTACTCACCATCAGGGCTGACGGACGACAATTGCTGAAATCGAGCTTTGCGGATCTTCAGGGCCGCGGCGGTGACTGAAGTAACCCCTGTCCCCTGCAGCTTGCCCTCTGTCAGCTGGACCGCTCTGAGGAACGCCGCGTCCTGCCGGTCTGCCCACCACGCTGTCAGGCGATCCCGGGCGGCCAGCTGGGTGCCCTCAAACAGCTTGGCGGCTGCTTCTGCGGCCAATCGAAACCCACTGGAGGACGACGGGATAATGCCGCTGATGCACTCCCAGTACCATGTGAACGCGCCATCGGGCGACAGGCGGGCACACCAGGCCCACCAGAATGCCAGGCTGGCCATGGCGGCCGCTGTGGCCATGTGCGATGGTTCTGCTCTCCGAAAGCGGAACAGACGGCCCGCCGGATTGGCCTGCGACAGGTACTCGGAGCGCACGCTGAGGTCGCAGGCCACTGCTAGATGGGTGCTCAAGCCAGGCAGCAGGAACTTTTCGCAGGCATGAACCGGTGACTGAGCACTCACGAGGACCCAGTCCAGCTCCCTCCGGGACACCCCTGCTCTGTTGGCGACGATGTTGGTGGCCTCCCCGGGGCGATAGAGGTGGGTAAAGCCCCCCCAGTATCTGTTGTCAGTGCACGCCTTGCGCAGCCAGGCTCCTGAATCGTCCGCCAGGTCAGCGTTCATGTCGCCCGCGACTAACTTTACCCCGCCGGGATGCCTGGCCTGGAACGCAGCGCTCCGGAGAATACTGAGCCGCCTGTTTGCGGCCTTCATCCCTGGCGGAAAGTGCACATTCGTGACCACGACGGGGACCTTCTCTGAGACGGGGATGGCCACACTGAGGGCATGCTCATCCTTGTCGGACTGTAGCGGAGCCCGTGTCTGTAGCCGGTGATGGATGAGAATTGCCAGGCCTCCACCCGGCACCACGGGGCCCAGGATGACTCGATAGGGGACCCCTTTGAGACTGTCGTCGACAAATAGGGGGCCCGCCTCCTGCAGACACACCACGTCCGGCTCGAAGTCCACCAAAAGTCCAGCAACATCCGCATCTTGGAGGCCAGACCTCCTGCATTGATGGTGAAGACCAGAAGCCGCGCGATGCCGGTGGGCAGGGCGTCGAACTTGGGGATGTAGCTGCCATCGTGCCGAGCACGCAATTGCCGATATAGATTGTCGTCTCCCGGTGGCTGGAGGTCGCAGACGCCTGGTGGCAGGCCGCTGTGGACAAAGAGAAGGCAGACGCACCGCTGAGGCCGGATACGCGGATGTTGCTGCACCTCGCCATACGCCGGGTAACGGTGGACCCCTTGGGCAGGGCGCCGCATACTGGCATCACCGGCGGACGAGCTGGGTCACACGGTTGGGTCAGGACTAGGCGCTGCAACCGGGGCCGGTCGCAGCGGGGGCAGAGGTCGAAGCTGAGCCAGGGGTCCGCGCACCATTCTTCCTTGAGTCGTGGGAGCGGTACCGCTGCAGCTTCAGGTATGCTGGATTGCCGGGAGCTAAGGAGAACGCCCACGCAACCCGCTGGGACGACTGCTGGGTCCCTGTACGACGTGAGCAGGACCAGCAGATCACAACCGGTCCATATTGGCGGGGAGACCAGCACGTCATCCTTCAGCCGGTGCTTGTGATCCAGAAGGGCAGACACCCAGAGCTCCACAATGATGAAGGCTTGCGCTAGGGGCAGTTCGGGCACGGGGTTAAGTAGGCTGGCCTGATCGGGCAGAGCCGCGCACAGCGCCTTCTTGAGGGTGGTCAGTATTACAGGCACCTGGCCTGTGACGGGGATTCGAAAGCTGTGGGTCCGGGGGCACTCGACGGAGAGGCACGGGCCAATGGTGCGGCACAGGAGGCAAGCGGTCACCGCCTCCTCGTCCCCCGGGGGTTCTGCCTGACCCAGGACGTCCTCAATGGCCGAGGTGATGGGGTCTCCGTCTGCTGCCGGATCGCGCAGCCGCCCGCGAATGTGCTGCAGGTTCCAGTGCAGGTTTCCTACAGCGGCCTGCAGGGCAGAGCCACGCCTGCTGCCCCCCAGCACCGAGTGCAGCATCGCCGCCGGCACTTCGGGAACCAGGGCAGGCACGGGGAGGTGCTGGGGCAGTCATTGGCTCTTGCCCTTCTTCCCCGGCACGCTTTCGACCCGCACGGCACGCGCTGTGGCCTTATCGGGGCCTGCCCCCCAAGCTAGCCCCGACGACTCTCGCCGCGGGCCTGGCGCCGCGGTCTCACGCCTGCTGCGGACTGACTGTCCGCTCCGCGAGGCCTTTCTGCCACGACTCCCCGGACTGATGGCCGCCGTGGTGAGGGGCGGCGTTCCGTCCCTATGCTGCCGTCTTCCGGCGGGAGGTGGCCCGGGGGGCGGCGGCGGGAAGCCGCCACGAGGTGAGCGCTCCCGGCTTGGCGGGGACCGGTATGCCCGGTCCTGGTACGTGGCATACGGTTGGCGGTGGTAGGTGGTATGCTCGGGGCTGTCGTATGAGCGCCTTCGACCGAGTTGGCGGTGGTAGCCCGACCTGAGGTCCCTGCTGAGCGACGGGGGCTCGTCGTCGTCGTCTTCGTCGGAGCCGCCGCGCCAGCGACCCCTATGACGGCTGCCTCCGTACGGCGCGAGTGGTGAGTCGTCGTGTGCCTCACGGCGAATGAGCACGTACGCCCCGGAGGCCGTCTCGGCCGGGTGAGAGTCTGAGCCGCGGGCTGCGCGCCGCCACGCCTCGTGCGGTACAACCACACTACACGACCCCTCGTGCGGGGCCCAGTCCGGGACCGTCGTGGGGTGCGCCAGAGCTGCGGACACCGCCGCTGCCACTTCCGCCGGGGGCAGCCCCAGCAAGCCTTCCAGCCGCAGGCTGACATATCGCTCCTCCGGGCTTGGGCTGGTCCGCTTTCGGTTTGATCGAGATGATGGCCGGTCTCGTTCCCGACTGCCCCTGGCCGTACGCTCTGGCGATGGGCTGCTGTCGCGATGACCTCGTGGTGCGCCTGGTACCCGATCGTAGTACCGCGCTGCCCAGTGTGGTACGAGATGGGCCCCAGCGTTCGTGCGCAGGTGGTCATTGGTGTCACGGATGGTGGAGACGTCGGGCACATGAACTACGAACTGAACGTACGCATGCCAGAAGGTGTCCAAGGTATCAGCCTGCATCAGGGCGTCGACAAATGGTCCCGGCAGGCCTTGTCTCGCTCCAGCCACTGCCACATGCGCACCCAGGGTCTTCCACTCCCAGTCGGCTGACTGCGCCGCCAAGATCTCCTCTGCCTCTTCCAGGAGCTCCTGCTTGGTGGTGGGCGTTGCCTGCAGCAGGCGCTTGTCCTCCAGATATGCGCGCCACTCTGCTATTGCCGTGGCCGCCGCCCCCGAGTCAGCGCCAAAGTGCCCGGCCTGCGACGTGAGGATGGTCCCCAGCTGCTTGCCGGTTGAGGCCTGGGCCAGCGTGCGGAGTGCTGCCGCCATGGAGGGGAGGGGGGCCATCCGCAGCTGCAGATTCGTCGCCGCTGCCCGGATGTGCTCAGGAGGTATGCCCTGACACGTGTCCCAGGCGGACTGCAGCTCCGACGCGAGTCTCTGGTTGTCGTCGAAGTGGGGCAGTGCCGTTGGGAGCCTCGTTGGCTGAGCGACCGATCCCGGCCCTGCCATCCGCTTCGCGCGGTCGGGGGCTGAGGGCGGCGGGTCATTGGCTCTGCGTTCCGGCACTCGAGGGTGTGGCAGCATCGATGGCATGGCAGATTTTATGGCCTGCGACAGCTTGGTGTCGGACACGGGGTTGTCCAGAGGCAGGCCACTAGCGTCCGCGGGGGAGCTGAGCCACGACACCTTGAGCCCCTTGCGCCTCGCCCAGGCGGCGTCCACTGCCTGCCAGAACCAAAGCCAACTCATCATCACTCGGCCGGCCGCCACAGGATTCTGGGCTTGATTCAGCAGGCGCCTGAAGCTGGCTGGCTCCTTGTCGAAGGCTAGACGGAGCTCCTCCTGGCCTTTGGGCCAGCGGTGTTGCGTGACCACGTCCGCCATCAGCGCAATTTCGTCTTTGCGCGTGCACTTGTCGAGGAAGTCCGACACTTCAGCCAGCACTTCCGCGAAAGTATCCCACGAGACAGATGGACATTTGGAGGCCAGAATGCTGCGGTCGACCTCGCCCAGGGTACCTGTCACCCGCGCCAGGTACAGCGCCATGGACGACTCCGCGTCTGGGGGCATGGGCCAGCGAGATACTTCTGTGCCCGACGGCCCGTGCTCAGCCACAAGCAGCACGCCATCTGATTCTCGGTCGCCCATAGCCCTCGTGACATTCCACAGATCTGCGGACTTCAGCTGCGCCTGTTGCTGCGCCAGGCTGAGCTCGGCAAACGACTTGGGGGGCATAGTAGAGCTGCACACAGGTGAGATGGGGAAGGCAAAGCTCTACCAGCGCACGGGCCATGTGGCCAGCATCATCATGAATGTGTCCAGCTGACCCGGGGTCAGCTCAGCACAGCACTTTGTACGCGCCGACAAGACCATCACGACCAGCAGGTAATGCGGCGGTCCGGTGTCTGCACGCAGCATCTCTGGGCACAAACGGCCAGTCTGGCCGCCAACAGCACACACAGCCTCCTGCTCGATCACGACCGACCGCACAGGGCGATCAGGCACCGCATCCGCAGGCTCCAGCACTGCTCCACGCACCCGGCACATGTTCTGGCTGATGACCTCGGGGAGCAGACACATTGGCTGACGCACAAGCGCTCCAACAGCACATCGTCGCCTCCTCGGGATCCTCGGTCAGCACGCAGGCACTATACTGCGGGCAACTAGGCACTACCCCGTTGGGCTCCAGCACAGTTCCATGCACCAGGCACTCGTTCCGGCGGTTGCCCACGAGGAGTGAACACGCTGGCTGGCGCACAGGACATACGCTGAGGCAGCCGCCCCATCAGCACGTCTACACCTCCTCGGGGTTGACGGCCAGCACTCACGCACTGCACTGCGGGCGCACTGGGGGCGCTGGTGGCCAGGTCGACAACGCACGATCGAGTGCGGGTACGCGTCGGGGCATTGCTGTGCGGCGGGGGAGCAACCCTGTGGGATGGGTGCATGGTGGAGCCGGGGCGACTGGGCGCACGACAGGGGAGAGTGCCTGTCCCTCACAGCACTGCACCGATCACCCTCGGGGGGTGCCCTCGGGGGGTGGCAGGGATGGGCCCTGGGCTGACCCGGGGGCTCAGGGGGGGGTATGCCGGAACTTTTGAGGACTTAGGGGGGGGTATGCCGAAACTTTTGGGGGCTCAGGGGGGGGTATGCCGGAACTTTTGGGGGCTCAGAGGGGGGTATGCCGGAACTTTTGAGGACTTAGGGGGGGGTATGCCGGAACTTTTGGGGGCTCAGGGGGGGGTATGCCGGAACTTTTGGGGACTTAGGGGGGGGTATGCCGGAACTTTTGGGGGCTCAGGGGGGGGTATGCCGGAACTTTTGAGGACTTAGGGGGGGGTATGCCGGAACGTTTGGGGGCTCAGGGGGGGGTATGCCGGAACTTTTGAGGACTCAGGGGGGGGTATGCCGGAACTTTTGGGGGCTCAGGGGGGGGTGTGCCGGAACTTTTGGGGGCTCAGGGGGGGGTATGCCGGAACTTTTGAGGACTTAGGGGGGGGTATGCCGGAACTTTTGGGGGCTCAGGGGGGGGTATGCCGGAACTTTTGAGGACTTAGGGGGGGGTATGCCGGAACTTTTGTGGGCTCAGGGGGGGGTATGCCGGAACTTTTGGGGGCTTGGGGGGGGTATCCCGGAACTTTTGTGGGCTCAGGGGGGGGTATGCCTGAACGTTTGAGGACTTAGGGGGGGGTATGCCGGAAGTTTTGAGGACTTAGGGGGGGGTATGCCGGAACTTTTGGGGGCTCAGCGCGAGGTATGCCGGAACTTTTGGGGGCTCAGGGGGGGGTATGCCGGAAATTTTGAGGACTTAGGGGGGGGTATGCAGGAACTTTTGAGGACTTAAGGGGGGGTATGCCGGAACTTTTGGGGGCTCATGGGGGGGTATGCCGGAACTTTTGAGGGCTCAGGGGGGGGTATGCCGGAACTTTTGGGGGCTCAGGGGGGGGTATGCCGGAACTTTTGAGGACTTAGGGGGGGGTATGCCGGAACCTTTGAGGACTTAGGGGGGGGTATGCCGGAACTTGTGGGGGCTCAGGGGGGGGTATGCCGGAACTTTTGAGGACTTAGGGGGGGGTATGCCGGAACTTTTGGGGGCTCAGGGGGGGGTATGCCGGAAATTTTGGGGGCTCAGGGGGGGTATGCCGGAACTTTTGAGGACTTAGGGGGGGGTATGCCGGAACTTTTGGGGGCTTAGGGGGGGGTATGCCGGAACGTTTGAGGACTTAGGGGGGGGTATGCCGGAACTTTTAGGGACTTAGGGGGGGGTATGCCGGAACTTTTGTGGGCTCAGGGGGGGGTATGCCGGAACTTTTGAGGACTTGAGGGGGGGGTATGCCGGAATTTTTGGGGGCTCAGGGGGGGGTATGCCGGAACTTTTGAGGACTTAGGGGGGGGTATGCCGGAACTTGTGGGGGCTCAGGGGGGGGTATGCCGGAACTTTTGAGGACTTAGGGGGGGGTATGCCGGAACTTTTGGGGGCTCAGGGGGGGGTATGCCGGAACTTGTGGGGGCTCAGGGGGGGTATGCCGGAACTTTTGAGGACTTAGGGGGGGGTATGCCGGAACTTTTGGGGGCTTAGGGGGGGGTATGCCGGAACGTTTGAGGACTTAGGGGGGGGTATGCCGGAACTTTTAGGGACTTAGGGGGGGGTATGCCGGAACTTTTGTGGGCTCAGGGGGGGGTATGCCGGAACTTTTGGGGGCTTGGGGGGGGTATGCCGGAACTTTTGAGGACTTAGGGGGGGGTATGCCGGAACTTGTGGGGGCTCAGGGGGGGTATGCCGGAACTTTTGAGGACTTAGGGGGGGGTATGCCGGAACTTTTGGGGGCTTAGGGGGGGGTATGCCGGAACGTTTGAGGACTTAGGGGGGGGTATGCCGGAACTTATAGGGACTTAGGGGGGGGTATGCCGGAACTTTTGTGGGCTCAGGGGGGGGTATGCCAGAACTTTTGAGGACTTGAGGGGGGGGTATGCCGGAATTTTTGGGGGCTCAGGGGGGGGTATGCCGGAATTTTTGAGGACTTAGGGGGGGCTATGCCGGAACTTTTGAGAACTTAGGGGGGGGTATGCCGGAACTTTTGAAGACTTAGGGGGGGGTATGCCGGAACTTTTGGGGGCTCAGGGGGGGGTATGCCGGAACTTTTGAGGACTTAGGGGGGGGTATGCCGGAACTTGTGGGGGCTCAGGGGGGGGTATGCCGGAACTTTTGAGGACTTAGGGGGGGGTATGCCCGAACCTTTGTGGGCTCAGGGGGGGGTATGCCGGAACTTTTGAGGACTTAGGGGGGGGTATGCCGGAACCTTTGAGGACTTAGGGGGGGGTATGCCGGAACGTTTGGGGACTTAGGGGGGGGTATGCCGGAACTTTTGGGGGCTTAGGGGGGGGTGTGCCGGAACTTGTGGAGGCTCAGGGGGGGGTATGCCGGAACTCTTTGGGGGCTCAGGGGGGGGTATGCCGGAACTTTTGAGGACTTAGGGGGGGTATGCCGGAACTTTTGAGGACTTAGGGGGGCGTATGCCGGAACTTTTGAGGACTTAGGGGGGGTATGCCGGAACTTTTGACGACTTAGGGGGGGGTATGCCGGAACTTTTGAGGACTTAGGGGGGGGTATGCCGGAACTTCTGGGGACTTAGGGGGGGGTATGCCGGAACTTTTGGGGGCTTAGGGGGGGGTATGCCGGAACTTTTGGGGACTCACGGGGGGGGTTTGCCGGAACTTTTGGGGGCTCAGGGGGGGGTATGCCGGAACTTTTGAGGGCTTAGGGGGGGGTATGCCAGAACTTGTGGGGGCTCAGGGGGGGGTATGCCGGAACTTTTGGGGGCTCAGGGGGGGGTATGCCGGAACTTTTGGGGGCTCAGGGGTGGGTATGCCGGAACTTTTGAGGGCTCGGGGGGGGGTATGCCGGAACTTGTGGGGGTTCAGGGGGGGGTATGCCGGAACTTTTGAGGACTTAGGGGGGGGTATGCCGGAACTTATGGGGGCTGAGGGGGGGGTATGCCGGAACTTTTGAGGACTTAGGGGGGGGGTATGCCGGAACTTTTGAGGACTTAGGGGGGGGTATGCCGGAACTTTTGGGGGCTCAGGGGGGGGTATGCCGGAACTTTTGAGGACTTAGGGGGGGGTATGCCGGAACTTTTCGAGGACTTAGGGGGGGGTATGCCGGAACTTGTGGGGGCTCAGGGGGGGGTATGCCGGAACTTTTGGGGGCTCAGGGGGGGGTATGCCGGAACTTTTGAGGACTTAGGGGGGGGTATGCCGAAACTTTTGGGGGCTCAGGGGGGGGTATGCCGGAACTTTTGGGGGCTCAGAGGGGGGTATGCCGGAACTTTTGAGGACTTAGGGGGGGGTATGCCGGAACTTTTGGGGGCTCAGGGGGGGGTATGCCGGAACTTTTGGGGACTTAGGGGGGGGTATGCCGGAACTTTTGGGGGCTCAGGGGGGGGTATGCCGGAACTTTTGAGGACTTAGGGGGGGGTATGCCGGAACGTTTGGGGGCTCAGGGGGGGGTATGCCGGAACTTTTGAGGACTCAGGGGGGGGTATGCCGGAACTTTTGGGGGCTCAGGGGGGGGTGTGCCGGAACTTTTGGGGGCTCAGGGGGGGGTATGCCGGAACTTTTGAGGACTTAGGGGGGGGTATGCCGGAACTTTTGGGGGCTCAGGGGGGGGTATGCCGGAACTTTTGAGGACTTAGGGGGGGGTATGCCGGAACTTTTGTGGGCTCAGGGGGGGGTATGCCGGAACTTTTGGGGGCTTGGGGGGGGTATCCCGGAACTTTTGTGGGCTCAGGGGGGGGTATGCCTGAACGTTTGAGGACTTAGGGGGGGGTATGCCGGAAGTTTTGAGGACTTAGGGGGGGGTATGCCGGAACTTTTGGGGGCTCAGCGCGAGGTATGCCGGAACTTTTGGGGGCTCAGGGGGGGGTATGCCGGAAATTTTGAGGACTTAGGGGGGGGTATGCAGGAACTTTTGAGGACTTAAGGGGGGGTATGCCGGAACTTTTGGGGGCTCATGGGGGGGTATGCCGGAACTTTTGAGGGCTCAGGGGGGGGTATGCCGGAACTTTTGGGGGCTCAGGGGGGGGTATGCCGGAACTTTTGAGGACTTAGGGGGGGGTATGCCGGAACCTTTGAGGACTTAGGGGGGGGTATGCCGGAACTTGTGGGGGCTCAGGGGGGGGTATGCCGGAGATTTTGAGGACTTAGGGGGGGGTATGCCGGAACTTTTGGGGGCTCAGGGGGGGGTATGCCGGAAATTTTGGGGGCTCAGGGGGGGTATGCCGGAACTTTTGAGGAGTTAGGGGGGGGTATGCCGGAACTTTTGGGGGCTTAGGGGGGGGTATGCCGGAACGTTTGAGGACTTAGGGGGGGGTATGCCGGAACTTTTAGGGACTTAGGGGGGGGTATGCCGGAACTTTTGTGGGCTCAGGGGGGGGTATGCCGGAACTTTTGAGGACTTGAGGGGGGGGTATGCCGGAATTTTTGGGGGCTCAGGGGGGGGTATGCCGGAACTTTTGAGGACTTAGGGGGGGGTATGCCGGAACTTGTGGGGGCTCAGGGGGGGGTATGCCGGAACTTTTGAGGACTTAGGGGGGGGTATGCCGGAACTTTTGGGGGCTCAGGGGGGGGTATGCCGGAACTTGTGGGGGCTCAGGGGGGGTATGCCGGAACTTTTGAGGACTTAGGGGGGGGTATGCCGGAACTTTTGGGGGCTTAGGGGGGGGTATGCCGGAACGTTTGAGGACTTAGGGGGGGGTATGCCGGAACTTTTAGGGACTTAGGGGGGGGTATGCCGGAACTTTTGTGGGCTCAGGGGGGGGTATGCCGGAACTTTTGGGGGCTTGGGGGGGGTATGCCGGAACTTTTGAGGACTTAGGGGGGGGTATGCCGGAACTTGTGGGGGCTCAGGGGGGGTATGCCGGAACTTTTGAGGACTTAGGGGGGGGTATGCCGGAACTTTTGGGGGCTTAGGGGGGGGTATGCCGGAACGTTTGAGGACTTAGGGGGGGGTATGCCGGAACTTTTAGGGACTTAGGGGGGGGTATGCCGGAACTTTTGTGGGCTCAGGGGGGGGTATGCCAGAACTTTTGAGGACTTGAGGGGGGGGTATGCCGGAATTTTTGGGGGCTCAGGGGGGGGTATGCCGGAACTTTTGTGGGCTCAGGGGGGGGTATGCCGGAACTTTTGGGGGCTTGGGGGGGGTATGCCGGAACTTTTGAGGACTTAGGGGGGGGTATGCCGGAACTTTTGGGGGCTCAGGGGGGGGTATGCCGGAACTTGTGGGGGCTCAGGGGGGGTATGCCGGAACTTTTGAGGACTTAGGGGGGGGTATGCCGGAACTTTTGGGGGCTTAGGGGGGGGTATGCCGGAACGTTTGAGGACTTAGGGGGGGGTATGCCGGAACTTTTAGGGACTTAGGGGGGGGTATGCCGGAACTTTTGTGGGCTCAGGGGGGGGTATGCCAGAACTTTTGAGGACTTGAGGGGGGGGTATGCCGGAATTTTTGGGGGCTCAGGGGGGGGTATGCCGGAACTTTTGAGGACTTAGGGGGGGGTATGCCGGAACTTGTGGGGGCTCAGGGGGGGGTATGCCGGAACTTTTGAGGACTTAGGGGGGGGTATGCCGGAACTTTTGTGGGCTCAGGGGGGGGTATGCCGGAACTTTTGGGGGCTTGGGGGGGGTATGCCGGAACTTTTGAGGACTTAGGGGGGGGTATGCCGGAACTTGTGGGGGCTCAGGGGGGGGTATGCCGGAACTTGTGGGGGCTCAGGGGGGGGTATGCCGGAACTTTTGAGGACTTAGGGGGGGTTATGCCGGAACTTTTGGGGGCTCAGGGGGGGGTATGCCGGAAATTTTGGGGACTTAGGGGGGGGTATGCCGGAAATTTTGGGGGCTCAGGGGGGGGTATGCCGGAAATTTTGGGGACTTAGGGGGGGGTATGCCGGAAATTTTGGGGGCTTAGGGGGGGGTATGCCGGAACTTTTGAGGACTTAGGGGGGGGTACGCCGGAACTTTTGAGGACTTAAGGGGGGGTATGCCGGAACTTTTGGGGGCTCATGGGGGCGTATGCCGGAACTTTTGAGGGCTCAGGGGGGGGTATGCCGGAACTTTTGGGGGCTAAGGGGGGGGTATGCCGGAACTTTTGAGGACTTAGGGGGGGGTACCCCGGAACTTGTGGGGGCTCAGGGGGGGGGTATGCCGGAACTTTTGAGGACTTAGGGGGGGTATGCCGGAACTTTTGGGGGCCCAGGGGGGGGTATGCTGGAACTTTTGGGGGCTCAGGGGGGGGTATGCCGGAACTTTTGAGGACTTAGGGGGTGGTATGCCGGAACTTTTGGGGGCTTAGGGGGGGGTATGCCGGAACTTTTGAGGACTTAGGGGGGGGTATGCCGGAACTTTTGGGGACTTAGGGGGGGGTATGCCGGAACTTTTGAGGACTTAGGGGGGGGTACCCCGGAACTTGTGGGGGCTCAGGGGGGGGGTATGCCGGAACTTTTGAGGACTTAGGGGGGGTATGCCGGAACTTTTGGGGGCCCAGGGGGGGGTATGCTGGAACTTTTGGGGGCTCAGGGGGGGGTATGCCGGAACTTTTGAGGACTTAGGGGGTGGTATGCCGGAACTTTTGGGGGCTTAGGGGGGGGTATGCCGGAACTTTTGAGGACTTAGGGGGGGTATGCCGGAACTTTTAGGGACTTAGGGGGGGGTATGCCGGAACTTTTGGGGGCTCAGGGGGGGGTATGCCGGAACTTTTGGGGGCTTAGGGGGGGCTATGCCGGAACTTTTGAGGACTTAGGGGGGGGTATGCCGGCACTTGTGGGGGCTCAGGGGGGGGTATGCCGGAAGTTGTGGGGGCTCGGGGGGGGGGTATGCCGGAACTTTTGAGGACTTAGGGGGGGGTATGCCAGAACTTTTGAGGACTTAGGGGGGGGTATGCCGGAACTTTTGGGGGCTCAGGGGGGGGTATGCCGGAAGTTTTAGGGGCTCAGGGGGGGGTATGCCGGAAATTTTGGGGACTTAGGGGGGGGTATGCCGGAACTTTTGGGGGCTCAGGGGGGGGTATGCCGGAACTTTTGGGGGCTTAGGGGGGGCTATGCCGGAATTTTTGAGGACTTAGGGGGGGGTATGCCGGCACTTGTGGGGGCTCAGGGGGGGGTATGCCGGAACTTGTGAAGGCTCGGGGGGGGGTATGCCGGAACTTTTGAGGACTTAGGGGGGGGTATGCCAGAACTTTTGAGGACTTAGGGGGGGGTATGCCGGAACTTTTGGGGGCTCAGGGGGGGGTATGCCGGAACTTTTGGGGGCTCAGGGGGGGGTATGCCGGAACTTTTGAGGACTTAGGGGGGGGTATGCCGGAACCTTTGAGGACTTAGGGGGGGGTATGCCGGAACTTGTGGGGGCTCAGGGGGGGGTATGCCGGAACTTTTGAGGACTTAGGGGGGGGTATGCCGGAACTTTTGGGGGCTCAGGGGGGGGTATGCCGGAACTTTTGGGGGCTCAGGGGGGGGTATGCCGGAACGTTTGAGGACTTAGGGGGGGGTATGCCGGAACTTTTAGGGACTTAGGGGGGGGTATGCCGGAACTTTTGTGGGCTCAGGGGGGGGTATGCCGGAACTTTTGAGGACTTGAGGGGGGGGTATGCCGGAATTTTTGGGGGCTCAGGGGGGGGTATGCCGGAACTTTTGAGGACTTAGGGGGGGGTATGCCGGAACTTGTGGGGGCTCAGGGGGGGGTATGCCGGAACCTTTGAGGACTTAGGGGGGGGTATGCCGGAACTTTTGTGGGCTCAGGGGGGGGTATGCCGGAACTTTTGGGGGCTTAGGGGGGGGTATGCCGGAACTTTTGAGGACTTAGGGGGGGGTATGCCGGAACTTGTGGGGGCTCAGGGGGGGGTATGCCGGAACTTGTGGGGGCTCAGGGGGGGGTATGCCGGAACTTTTGAGGACTTAGGGGGGGTTATGCCGGAACTTTTGGGGGCTCAGGGGGGGGTATGCCGGAAATTTTGAGGACTTAGGGGGGGGTATGCCGGAAATTTTGGGGGCTCAGGGGGGGGTATGCCGGAACTTTTGAGGACTTAGGGGGGGGTACGCCGGAACTTTTGAGGACTTAAGGGGGGGTATGCCGGAACTTTTGGGGGCTCATGGGGGCGTATGCCGGAACTTTTGAGGGC
This sequence comes from Eutreptiella sp. 'Long Island Sound 2002', assembly GCA_964036045.1. Lineage (NCBI taxonomy): Eukaryota > Euglenozoa > Euglenophyceae > Eutreptiales > Eutreptiaceae > Eutreptiella > Eutreptiella sp. 'Long Island Sound 2002'. The sequence continues at coordinate 7,317 of CAXIWF010000288.1, read as the reverse complement.
TCAGGGGGGGGTATGCCGGAACTTTTGGGGGCTCAGGGGGGGGTATGCCGGAACTTTTGAGGACTTAGGGGGGGGTATGCCGGAACGTTTGGGGACTTAGGGGGGGGTATGCCGGAACTTTTGAGGACTTAGGGGGGGGTACCCCGGAACTTGTGGGGGCTCAGGGGGGGGGTATGCCGGAACTTTTGAGGACTTAGGGGGGGTATGCCGGAACTTTTGGGGGCCCAGGGGGGGGTATGCTGGAACTTTTGGGGGCTCAGGGGGGGGTATGCCGGAACTTTTGAGGACTTAGGGGGTGGTATGCCGGAACTTTTGGGGGCTTAGGGGGGGGTATGCCGGAACTTTTGAGGACTTAGGGGGGGGTATGCCGGAACTTTTAGGGACTTAGGGGGGGGTATGCCGGAACTTTTGGGGGCTCACGGGGGGGTATGCCGGAACTTTTGGGGGCTTAGGGGGGGCTATGCCGGAACTTTTGAGGACTTAGGGGGGGGTATGCCGGCACTTGTGGGGGCTCGGGGGGGGGTATGCCGGAACTTGTGGGGGCTCGGGGGGGGGTATGCCGGAACTTTTGAGGACTTAGGGGGGGGTATGCCAGAACTTTTGAGGACTTAGGGGGGGGTATGCCGGAACTTTTGGGGGCTCAGGGGGGGGTATGCCGGAAGTTTTGGGGGCTCAGGGGGGGGTATGCCGGAAATTTTGGGGACTTAGGGGGGGGTATGCCGGAACTTTTGGGGGCTCAGGGGGGGGTATGCCGGAACTTTTGGGGACTTAGGGGGGGGTATGCCGGAACTTTTGAGGACTTAGGGGGGGGTATGCCGGAACTTTTGGGGGCTTAGGGGGGGGTATGCCGGAACCTTTGAGGACTTAGGGGGGGTATGCCGGAACTTTAAGCAGCTCAGGGGGGGGTATGCCGGAACTTTTGGGGACTTAGGGGGGGGTATGCCAGAGCTTTTGGGGGCTCAGGGGGGGGTATGCCGGAACTTTTGGGGGCTCAGGGGGGGGTATGCCGGAACTTTTGGGGACTTAGGGGGGGGTATGCCAGAACCTTTGGGGGCTTAGGGGGGGGTATGCCGGAACTTTTGAGGACTTAGGGGGGGGTATGCCGGAACTTTTGGGGGCTCAGGGGGGGGTATGCCGGAACTTTTGGGGACTTAGGGGGGGGTATGCCGGAACTCTTGGGGGCTCAGAGGGGGGTATGCCGGAACCTTTGGGGGCTCAGGGGGGGGTATGCCGGAACTTTTGGGGGCTTAGGGGGGGGTATGCCGGCACTTTTGGGGGCTTAGGGGGGGGTATGCCGGAACTCTTGGGGGCTCAGGGGGGGGTATGCCGGAACTTTTGGGGGCTCAGGGGGGGGTATGCCGGAACTTTTGGGGGCTTAGGGGGGGGTATGCCGGAACTTTTGGGGGCTTAGGGGGGGGTATGCCGGAACTTTTGAGGACTTAGGGGGGGGTATGCCGGAACTTTTGGGGGCTCAGGGGGGGGTATGCCGGAACTTTTGGGGGCTTAGGGGGGGGTATGCCGGAACTTTTGAGGACTTAGGGGGGGGTATGCGGCACTTGTGGGGGCTCAGGGGGGGGTATGCCGGAACTTGTGGGGGCTCGGGGGGGGTATGCCGGAACTTTTGAGGACTTAGGGGGGGGTATGCCAGAACTTTTGAGGACTTAGGGGGGGGTATGCCGGAACGTTTGAGGACTTAGGGGGGGGTATGCCGGAACTCTTGGGGGCTCAGGGGGGGGTATGCCGGAACCTTTGGGGGCTCAGGGGGGGGTATGCCGGAACTCTTGGGGGCTCAGGGGGGGGTATGCCGGAACTTTTGGGGGCTCAGGGGGGGGTATGCCGGAACTTTTGGGGGCTTAGGGGGGGGTATGCCGGAACTTTTGGGGGCTTAGGGGGGGGTATGCCGGAACTTTTGAGGACTTAGGGGGGGGTATGCCGGAACTTTTGGGGGCTCAGGGGGGGGTATGCCGGAACTTTTGGGGGCTCAGGGGGGGGTATGCCAGAACCTTTGAGGACTTAGGGGGGGGTATGCCGGAACTTTTGGGGGCTTAGGGGGGGGTATGCCGGAACTTTTGAGGACTTAGGGGGGGGTATGCCGGAACTTTTAGGGACTTAGGGGGGGGTATGCCGGAACTTTTGGGGGCTCAGGGGGGGGTATGCCGGAACTTTTGGGGGCTTAGGGGGGGGTATGCCGGAACTTTTGAGGACTTAGGGGGGGGTATGCGGCACTTGTGGGGGCTCAGGGGGGGGTATGCCGGAACTTGTGGGGGCTCGGGGGGGGGTATGCCGGAACGTTTGAGGACTTAGGGGGGGGTATGCCAGAACTTTTGAGGACTTAGGGGGGGGTATGCCGGAACTTTTGGGGGCTCATGGGGGGGTATGCCGGAAGTTTTGGGGGCTCAGGGGGGGGTATGCCGGAAATTTTGGGGACTTAGGGGGGGGTATGCCGGAACTTTTGGGGGCTCAGGGGGGGGTATGCCGGAACTTTTGGGGACTTAGGGGGGGGTATGCCGGAACTTTTGAGGACTTAGGGGGGGGTATGCCGGAACTTTTGGGGGCTTAGGGGGGGGTATGCCGGAACTTTTGAGGACTTAGGGGGGGTATGCCGGAACTTTAAGCAGCTCAGGGGGGGGTATGCCGGAACTTTTGGGGACTTAGGGGGGGGTATGCCAGAGCTTTTGGGGGCTCAGGGGGGGGTATGCCGGAACTTTTGGGGGCTCAGGGGGGGGTATGCCGGAACTTTTGGGGACTTAGGGGGGGGTATGCCAGAACCTTTGGGGGCTTAGGGGGGGGTATGCCGGAACTTTTGAGGACTTAGGGGGGGGTATGCCGGAACTTTTGAGGACTTAGGGGGGGGTATGCCGGAACTTTTGGGGGCTCAGGGGGGGGTATGCCGGAACGTTTGGGGACTTAGGGGGGGGTATGCCGGAACTCTTGGGGGCTCATGGGGGGGGTATGCCGGAACTTTTGGGGGCTCAGGGGGGGGTATGCGGAACTTTTGGGGGCTTAGGGGGGGGTATGCCGGAACTTTTGGGGGCTTAGGGGGGGGTATGCCGGAACTCTTGGGGGCTCAGGGGGGGGTATGCCGGAACTTTTGGGGGCTCAGGGGGGGGTATGCCGGAACTTCTGGGGGCTTAGGGGGGGGTATGCCGGAACTTTTGGGGGCTTAGGGGGGGGTATGCCGGAACCTTTGAGGACTTAGGGGGGGGTATGCCGGAACTTTTGGGGGCTTGGGGGGGGGGGTATGCCGGAACTTTTGGGGGCTCAGGGGGGGGTATGCCGGAACTTTTGGGGGCTCAGGGGGGGGGGGTATGCCAGAACTTTTGAGGACTTAGGGGGGGGTATGCCGGAACTTTTGGGGGCTTAGGGGGGGGTATGCCGGAACTTTTAAGGACTTAGGGGGGGGTATGCCGGAATTTTTGGGGGCTTAGGGGGGGGTATGCCGGAACTTTTGGGGGCTCAGGGGGGGGTATGCCGGAACTTTTGGGGGCTCAGGGGGGGGTATGCCGGAAATTTGGGGGGCTCAGGGGGGGGTATGCCGGAACTTTTGAGGGCTTAGGGGGGGTATGCCGGAACTTTTGAGGACTTAGGGGGGGGTATGCCGGAACTTTTGAGGACTTAGGGGGGGGTATGCCGGAAATTTTGGGGGCTCAGGGGGGGGTATGCCGGAACTTTTGGGGGCTCGGGGGGGGTATGCCGGAACTTTTGTGGGCTCAGGAGGGGGTATGCCGGAACTTGTGGGGACTTAGGGGGGGGTATGCCGGAACTTTTGAGGACTTAGGGGGGGGTATGCCGGAACTTTTGGGGGCTCAGGGGGGGGTATGCCGGAACTTTTGGGGACTTAGGGGGGGGTATGCCGGAACTTTTGGGGGCTCAGGGGGGGGTATGCCGGAACTTTTGAGGACTTAGGGGGGGTTATGCCGGAACTTTTGGGGGCTCAGGGGGGGGTATGCCGGAAGTTTTGGGGGCTCAGGGGGACGTATGCCGGAACATTTGGGGGCTCAGGGGGGGGTATGCCGGAACCATTGAGGACTTAGGGGGGGGTATGCCGGAACTTTTGAGGACTTAGGGGGGGGGTATGCCGGAACTTTTGGGGGCTTAGGGGGGGGTATGCCGGAACTTGTGGGGATCAGGGGGGGGTATGCCGGAACGTTTGAGGACTTAGGGGGGGGTATGCCGGATCTTTTGGGGACTTAGGGGGGGGTATGCCGGAACCTTTGAGGACTTAGGGGGGGGTATGCCGGAACTTTTGACGACTTAGGGGGGGGTATGCCGGAACTTTTGGGGGCTCATGGGGGGGGTATGCCGGAACTTTTGAGGACTTAGGGGGGGGTATGCCGGAACTTTTGAGGACTTAGGGGGGGGTATGCCGGAACTTTTGAGGACTTAGGGGGGGGTATGCCGGAACTTTTGAGGACTTAGGGGGGGGGTATGCCGGAACTTTTGAGGACTTAGGGGGGGGGTATGCCGGAACTTTTATGGACTTAGGGGGGGGGTATGCCGGAACTTTTGAGGACTTAGGGGGGGGTATGCCGGAACTTGTGGGGGCTCAGGGGGGGGTATGCCGGAACTTTTGGGGGCTTAGGGGGGGGTATGCCGGAACTTTTGGGGGCTCAGGGGGGGTATGCCGGAACTTTTGAGGACTTAGGGGGGGGTATGCCGGAACTTTTGAGGACTTAGGGGGGGGTATGCCGGAACGTTTGAGGACTTAGGGGGGGGGTATGCCGGAACTTTTGAGGACTTAGGGGGGGTATGCCGGAACTTTTGGGGACTTAGGGGGGGGTATGCCGGAACTTTTGAGGACTTAGGGGGGGGTATGCCGGGACCTTTGGGGACTTAGGGGCGGGTATGCCGGAAGTTTTCGGGACTTAGGGGGGGTATGCCGGAACTTTTGGGGACTTAGGGGGGGGTATGCCGGAACTTTTGGGGGCTCAGGGGGGGGCATGCCGGAAATTTTGGGGGCTCAGGGGGGGGTATGCCGGAACTTTTGGGGACTTAGGGGGGGGTATGCCGGAACTTTTGGGGACTTAGGGGGGGGTATGCCGGAACCTTTGGGGGCTTAGGGGGGGGTATGCCGGAACATTTGAGGACTTAGGGGGGGGTATGCCGGAACTTTTGGAGGCTTAGGGGGGGGTATGCCGGAACTTTTGAGGACCTAGGGGGGAGTATGCCGGAACTTTTGGGGGCTCAGGGGGGGGGTATGCCGGAACTTTTGGGGGCTTAGGGGGGGGTATGCCGGAACTTTTGAGGACTTAGGGGGGGGTATGCAGGAACTTCTGAGGACTTAGGGGGGGGTATGCCGGAAATTTTGAGGACTTAGGGGGGGGTATGCCGGAACTTTTGGGGGCTCAGGGGGGGGTATGCCGGAACTTTTGAGGACTTAGGGGGGGGTATGCCGGAACTTTTGAGGACTTAGGGGAGGGTATGCCGGAACTTTTGGAGGCTTAGGGGGGGCTATGCCGGAACATTTGGGGACTTGGGCGGGGGTATGCCGGAACTTTTGAGGACTTAGGGGGGGTATGCCGGAACGTTTGAGGACTTAGGGGGGGGTATGCCGGAACTTTTGGGGGCTCAGGGGGGGGTATGCCGGAACTTTTGAGGACTTAGGGGGGGTATGCCGGAACGTTTGAGGACTTAGGGGGGGGTATGCCGGAACTTTTGAGGACTTAGGGGGGGGTATGCCGGGACCTTTGGGGACTTAGGGGGGGGTATGCCGCAACTTTTCGGGACTTAGAGGGGGGTATGCCGGAACTTTTGGGGACTTAGGGTGGGGTATGCCGGAACGTTTGGGGGCTCAGGGGGGGGTATGCCGGAACTTTTGGGGGCTTAGGGGGGGGTATGCCGGAATTTTTGGGGACTTAGGGGGGGGTATGCCGGAACTTTGGGGACTTAGGGGGGGGTATGCCAGAACTTTTGAGGACTTAGGGGGGGGTATGCCGGAACATTTGAGGACTTAGGGGGGGTATGCCGGAACTTTTGGGGGCTTAGGGGGGGGTATGCCGGAACATTTGAGGACTTAGGGGGGGTATGCCGGAACTTTCGGCGGCTCAGGGGGGGGGTATGCCGGAACTTTTGGGGGCTTAGGGGGGGGTATGCCGGAACTTTTGAGGACTTAGGGGGGGGTATGCCGGAACTTTTGGGGGCTCAGGGGGGGGTATGCCGGAACTTTTGAGGACTTAGCGGGGGGTATGCCGGAATTTTTGGGGTCTTAGGGGGGGGTATGCCGGAAGTTTTGCAGACTTAGGGGGGGTATGCCGGAATTTTTGGAAGCTTAGGGGGGGTATGCCGGAACTTTTGAGGACTTAGGGGGGGGTATGCCGGAACTTTTGGCGGCTCAGAAGGGGGTATGCCGGAACTTTTGGGGGCTCAGGGGGGGTATGCCGGAACTTTTGAGGACTTAGGGGGGGGTATGCCGGAACTTTTGAGGACTTAGGGGGGGGTATGCCGGAACTTTTGAGGGCTTAGGGGGGGGTATGCCGGAACTTTTGGGGGCTTAGGGGGGGGATGCCGGAACGTTTGAGGACTTAGGGGGGGGTATGCCGGAACTTTTGGGGGGTCAGGGGGGGTGTATGCCGGGAACTTCTGGGGGCTTAGGGGGGGTATGCCGGAACTTTTGAGGACTTAGGGGGGGGTATGCCGGAACTTTTCGGGGCTCAGGGGGGGGGTATGCCGGAACTTTTGAGGACTTGAGGGGGGGGTATGCCGGAACTTTTGAGGACTTAGGGGGGGGTATGCCGGAACTTTTGGGGGCTCAGGGGGGGTATGCCGGAACTTTTGGGGGCTCGGGGGCGGGTATGCCGGAAATTTTGGGGGCTTAGGGGGGGGTATGCCGGAACGTTTGGGGACTTAGGGGGGGTATGCCGAAACTTTTGAGGACTTAGGGGGGGGTATGCCGGAACCTTTGAGGACTTAGGGGGGGGTATGCCGGAACTTTTGAGGACTTAGGGGGGGTATGCCGGAACTTTTGAGGACTTAGGGGGGGGGTATGCCGCAACTTTGGGGGCTTAGGGGGGGGTATGCCGGAACTTTTGGGGGCTCAGAAGGGGGTATGCCGGAACTTTTGGGGGCTCAGGGGGGGGTATGCCGGATTTTTTGAGGACTTAGGGGGGGGTATGCCGGAACTTTGGAGAACTTAGGGGGGGGTATGCCGGAAATTTTGGGGGCTCAGGGGGGGGTATGCCGGAATTTTTGGGGGCTTAGGGGGGGGTATGCCGGAACTTTTGAGGACTTAGGGGGGGGGTATGCCGGAAGTTTTGCAGATTTAGGGGGGGGTATGCCGGAACTTTTGGGGGCTCAGGGGGGGGTATGCCGGAACTTTTG
>CAXIWF010000287.1:0-23145 GCA_964036045.1 Eutreptiella sp. 'Long Island Sound 2002' | reverse complement strand
AAGAACTCTGTCATCAGTATCCCTGGGCCAAGAACTCTGTCATCAGTACCCTTGGGCCAAGACCTCTGTCTTCAGTACCCCTGGGCCAAGAACTCTGTCATCAGTACCCCAGGGCCAAGAACACTGTCATCAGTACGCCTGGGCCAAGAACTCTGTCATCAGTACCCCTGGGCCAAGATATCTGTCTTCAGTACCCCTGGGCCAAGAACTCTGTCATCAGTACCCCTGGGCCAAGAACTCTGTCATCAGTACCCCTGGGACAAGAACTCTGTCTTCAGTACCCCTGGGCCAAGAACTCGGTCTTCAGTACCCCTGGGCCAAGAACTCTGTCATCAGTACCCCTGGGCCAAGAACTCTGTCATCCGTACCCCTGGGCCAAGAACTCTGTCATCGCTACCCCTGGGCCAAGAACTCTGTCTTCAGTACCCCTGGGCCAAGAACTCTGTCATCAGTACCCCTGGGCCAAGAACTCTGTCATCAGTACCCCTGGGCCAAGAACTCTGTCTTCAGTACCCCTGGGTCAAGAACTCTGTCTTCAGTACCCCTGGGCCAAGAACTCTGTCATCAGGACCCCTGGGCCAAGAACTCTGTCATCAGGACCCCTGGGCAAAGAACTCTGTCTTCAGTACCCCTGGGTCAAGAACTCTGTCTTCAGTACCCCTGGGCCAAGAACTCTTTCATCAGGACCCCTGGGCCAAGAACTGTGTCATCAGTACCCCTGGGCCGAGAACTCTGTCATTAGGACCCCTGGGCGGAGAACTCTGTCATCAGTACCCCTTGGCCAAGAACTCTGTCTTCAGTACCCCTGGGCCAAGAACTCTGTCTTCAGTACCCGTGGGCCAAGAACTCTGTCATGAGTACCCCTGGGCCAAGAATTCTGTCATCAGTACCCCTGGGCCAGGCACTCTGTCATCAGTACCCCTGGGCCGAGAACTCTGTCATCAGGACTCCTGGGCCAAGAACTCTGTCATCAGTACCCCTGGGCCAGGAACTCTGTCTTCAGTACCCCTGGGCCAAGAACTCTGGTATCAGTACCCCTGGGCCAAGAACTCTGTCTTCAGTACCCCTGGGCCAAGAACTCTGTCATCAGTAACCCTCGGCCAAGTACTCTGTCATCAGTACCCCTGGGCCAAGAACTCTCTCATCAGTACCCATGGGCCAAGGTCTCTGTCTTCAGTACCCCTGGGCCAAGAACTCTGTCATCAGTACCCATGGGCCAAGGTCTCTGTCTTCAGTACCCCAGGGCCAAGAAATCTGTCATCAGTACCCCTGGGCCAAGAACTCTGTGATCAGTACCCCTGGGCCAAGAACTCTGTCTTCAGTACCCCTGGGCCAAGAACTCTGTTATCAGTACCCCTGGGCGAAGAACTCTGTCATCAGTACCCCTGGGCCAGGAACTCTGTCATCAGTACCCCTGGGCCAAGAACTCTGTCATCAGTACCCCAGGGCCAAGAACTCTGTCATCAGTACCCCTGGGCCAAGAACTCTGTTATCAGTACCCCTGGGCCAAGAACTCTGTCTTCAGTACCCCTGGGCCAAGAACTCTGTCATCAGTACCCCTGGGCCAAGAACTCTGTCATCAGTACCCCAGGGCCAAGAACTCTGTGATCAGTACCCCTGGGCCAAGCACTCTGTCTTCAGTACACCAGGGCCAAGAACTCTGTCATCAGTACCCCTGGGCCAAGAACTCTGTCATCGGTACCCCTGGGCCAAGAACTCTGTCATCAGTACCCCTGGGCCAAGAACTCTGTCATCAGTACCCCTGGGCCAAGAACTCTGTCATCAGTACCCCAGGGCCAAGAACTCTGTCTTCAGTACCCCAGGGCCAAGAAATCTCTCTTCAGTACCCCAGGGCCAAGAACTCTGTCATCGGTACCCCTGGGCCAAGAACTCTGTCATCAGTACCCGTGGGCCAAGAACTCTGTCATCAGTACCCCTGGGCCAAGAACTCTGTCATCAGTACCCCTGGGCCAGGAACTCTGTCTTCAGTACCCCTGGGCCAAGAACTCTGTCATCAGTCCCCCTGGGCCAAGAACTCTGTCTGCAGTACCCCTGGGCCAAGAAGTCTGTCTTCAGTACCCCTGGGCCAAGAATTCGGTCTTCATAACCCCTGGGCCAAGAAGTCCCTCATCAGTACCCCTGACCCAAGAACTCTGTCTTCAGTACCCCTGGGCCAAGAACTCTGTCATCAATACCCCTGGGCCAAGAACTCTGTCTTCAGTACCCCTGGGCCAAGAACTCTGTCATCAGTACCCCTGGGCGAAGAACTCTGTCATCAGTACCCCTGGGCCAAGAACTCTGTCTTCAGTACCCCTGGGCCAAGAACTCTGTCATGAGTACCCCTGGGCAAAGAACTCTTTCTTCAGTACCCCTGGGCCAAGAGCTCTGTCTTCAGTACCCCTGGGCCAAGAACTCTGTCATGAGTACCCCTGGGCCAAGAACTCTGTCAGAAGTACCCCTGGGCCAAGAACTCTGTCTTCAGTACCCCTGGGCCAAGAACTCTGTCATCAGTACCCCAGGGCCGAGAACTCTGTCTTCAGTACCCCTGGGCCCAGAACTCTGTCTTCAGTACCCCTGGGCCAAGAACTCTGTCATCAGTACCCCTGGGGCAAAAACTCTGTCATCAGTACCCCTGGGCCAAGAACTCTGTCATCAGTACCCCTGGGCCAAGAACTCTGTCTTCAGTACCCCTGGGCCAAGAACTCTGTCATCAGTACCCCTGGGCCAAGAACTCTGTCTTCAGTACCCCTGGGCCAAGAACTCTGTCATCAGGACCCCTGGGCGAAGAACTCTGTCATCAATCCCACTGGGCCAAGAACTATGTCATCAGTACCCCTGGGCCAAGAACTCTGTCTTCAGTACCCCTAGGGCAAGAACTCTGTCATCAGTACCCCTGGGCCAAGAACTCTGTCATCAGTACCCCTGGGCCAAGAACTCTGTCATCAGTACGCCTGGGCCAAGAACTCTGTCATGAGTACCCCTGGGCCAAGAACTCTGTCATCAGTACCCCTGGACCAAGAACTCTGTCATCAGTACCCCTGGGCCAAGAACTCTGTTTTCAGTATCCCTGGGCCAAGAACTCTGTCTTCCGTACCCCTGGGCCAAGAACTCTGTCATCAGTACCCCTGGGCCAAGAACTCTGTCATCAGTACCCCTGGGCCAAGAACTCTGTCATCAGTACCCCTGGGCCTAGAATTCTGTCTTCAGTACCCCTGGGCCAAGACTTCTGTCATCAGTACCCCTTGGCCAAGAACTCTGTCTTCAGTACCCCTGGGCCAAGAACTCTGTCATCAGTACCCCTGGGCCAAGAACTCTGTCATCAGTACCCGTGGGCCAAGAACTCCGTCATCGCTACCCCTGGGCCAAGAACTCTGTCTTCAGTACGCGTGGGCCAGGAACTCTGTCATCAGTACCCCTGGGCCAAGAACTCTGTCTACAGTACCCGTGGGCCAAGAACTCTGTCTTCAGTACCCGTGGGCCAAGAACTCTGTCATCAGTACCCCTGGGCCAAGAACTCTGTCTTCAGTACCCCTGGGCCAAGAACTCTGTCATCAGGACCCCTGGGCCAAGAACTCTGTCATCAGTACCCCTGGGCCGAGAACTCTGTCATCAGGACCCCTGGGCCAAGAACTATGTCATCAGTACCCCTGGGCCAAGAACTCTGTCTTCAGTACCCCTGGGCCAAGAACTCTGTCATCAGTACCCCTGGGCCAAGAACTCTGTCATCAGTACCCCTGGGCCAAAAACTCTGTCATCAGTACCCCTGGGCCAAGAACTCTGTCTTCAGTACCCCTGGGCCAAGAACTCTGTCCTCAGTACCCCCGGGCAGAGAACTCTGTCACGAACACCCCTGGGCCAAGAATTCTGTCATCAGTACCCCTGGGCAAGGAAGTCTGTCATCAGTACCCCTGGGCCGAGGACTCTGTCATCAGGACCCTTCGGCCAAGAACTCTGTCATCAGTACCCCTGGGCCAAGAACTCTGTCATCAGTACCCCTGGGGCAAGAACTCTGTCATCGGTACCCCTGGGCCAAGAACTCTGTCATCAGTACCCTTGGGCCAAGAACTCTGTCATCAGTACCCCTGGGCCAAGAACTCTGTCTTCAGTACCCCTGGGCCAAGAACTCTGTCATCAGGACCCCTGGGCCAAGAACTCTGTCATCAATACCCCTGCACCAAGAACTATGTCATCAGTACCCCTGGGCCAAGAACTCTGTCTTCAGTACCCCTGGGCCAAGAACTCTGTCATCAGTACCCCTGGGCCAAGAACTCTGTCATCAGTACCCCTGGGCCAAGAACTCTGTCATCAGTACCCCTGGGCGAAGAACTCTGTCATGAGTACCCCTGGGCCAAGAACTCTGTCATCAGTACCCCTGGACCAAGAACGCTGTCATCAGTACCCCTGGGCCAAGAACTCTGTCTTCAGTATCCCTGGGCCAGGAACTCTGTCTTCCGTACCCCTAGGCCAAGAACTCTGTCTCCAGTACCCCTGGGCCAAGAACTCTGTCATCAGTACCCATGGGCCAAGAACTCTGTCATCAGTACCCCTGGGCCAAGAACTCTGTCATCAGTACCCCTGGGCCAAGAATTCTGTCTTCAGTACCCCTGGGCCAAGACTTCTGTCATCAGTACCCCTGGGCCAAGAACTCTGTCTTCAGTACCCCTGGGCCAAGAACTCTGTCATCAGTACCCCTGGGCCAAGAACTCTGTCATCATAACCCCTGGGCCAGGAGCTCTGTCATCAGTACCCCTGGGCCAAGAACTCTGTCATCAGTACCCCTGGCCCAAGAACTCTGTCATCGCTACCCCTGGGCCAAGAACTCTGTCTTCAGTACCCGTGGGCCAGGAACTCTGTCATCAGTACCCCTGGGCCAAGAACTCTGTCTACAGTACCCGTGGGCCAAGAACTCTGTCTTCAGGACCCGTGGGCCAAGAACTCTGTCATCAGTACCTCTGGGCCAAGAACTCTGTCTTCAGTACCCCTGGGCCAAGAACTCTGTCATCAGGACCCCTGGGCCAAGAACTCTGTCATCAGTACCCCTGGGCCGAGGACTCTGTCATCAGGACCCCTGGGCCAAGAACTCTGTCATCAGTACCCGTGGGCCAAGAACTCTGTCATCAGGACCCCTGGGCCAAGAACTCTGTCTTCAGTACCCCTGGGCCAAGAACTCTGTCATCAGTACCCCTGGGCCAAGAACTCTGTCATCAGTACCCCTGGGCCAAGAACTCTGTCATCAGTACCCCTGGGCCAAGAACTCCGTCTTCAGTACCCCTGGGCCAAGAACTCTCTCTTCAGTACCCCTGGGCAAAGAACTCTGTCATGAGTACCCCTGGGCCAAGAATTCTGTCATCAGTACCCCTGGGCCAAGAACTCTGTCATCAGTACCCCTGGGCCAGGAGCTCTGTCATCAGTACCCCTGGGCCAAGAACTCTGTCATCAGTACCCCTGGGCCAAGAACTCTGTCATCAGGACCCCTGGGCCAAGAACTCTGTCTTCAGTACCCGTGGGCCAGGAACTCTGTCATCAGTACCCCTGGGCCAAGAACTCTATCTACAGTACCCGTGGGCCAAGAACTCTGTCTCCAGTACCCGTGGGCCAAGAACTCTGTCTTCAGTACCCCTGGGCCAAGAACTCTGTCTTCAGTACCCCTGGGCCAAGAACTCTGTCATCAGGACCCCTGGGCCAAGAACTCTGTCATCAGTACCCCTGGGCCGAGGACTCTGTCATCAGGACCCCTGGGCCAAGAACTCTGTCATCAGTACCCCTGGGCCAAGAATTCTGTCTCCAGTACCCCTGGGCCAAGAACTCTGTCATCAGTACCCCTGGGCCAAGAACTCTGTCATCAGTACCCCTGGGCCAAGAACTCTGTCATCAGTACCCCTGGGCCAAGAACTCTGTCTTCAGTACCCCTGGGCCAAGAACTCTGTCTTCAGTACCCCTGGGCAAAGAACTCTGTCATGAGTACCCCTGGGCCAAGAAATCTGTCATCAGTACCCCTGGGCCGAGGACTCTGTCATCAGGACCCCTGGGCCAAAAACTCTGTCATCAGTACCCCTGGGCCAGGAACTCTGTCTTCAGTACCCCTGGGCCAAGAACTCTGTCATCAGTACCCCTGGGCCAAGAACTCTGTCTTCAGTACCCCTGGGCCAAGAACTCTGTCATCAGTACCCCTGGGCCAAGTACTCTGTCATCAATACCCCTGGGCCAAGAACTCTGTCATCAGTACCCCTAGGCCAAGAACTCTGTCATCAGTACCCCTCGGCCAAGAACTCTGTCTTCAGTACCCCTGGGCCAAGAACTCTGTGATCAGTACCCCTGGGCCAAGAACTCTGTCATCAGTACCCCTGGGCCAAGAGCTCTGTCATCAGTACCCCAGGGCCGAGAACTCTGTCTTCAGTACCCCAGGGCCAAGAGCTCTGTCATCAGTACCCCTGGGCCAAGAACTCTGTCTTCAGTACCCCTGGGCCAAGAGCTCTGTCATCAGTACCCCTGGGCCAAGCACTCTGTCATCAGTACCCCTGGGCCGAGAACTCTGTCATCAGGACCCCTGGGCCAAGAACTCTGTCATCAGTACCCCTGGGCCAAGAACTCTGTCTTCAGTACCCCTGGGCCAAGAGCTCTGGTATCAGTACCCCTGGGCCAAGAACTCTGTCCTCAGTACCCCTGGGCCAAGAACTCTGTCATCAGTAACCCCCGGCCAAGTACTCTGTCATCAGTACCCCTGGGCCAAGAACTCTGTCATCAGTACCCCTGGGCCAAGAACTCTGTCATCAGTACCCCTGGGCCAAGAACTCTGTCTTCAGTACCCCTGCGCAAAGGACTCTGTCTTCAGTACCCCTGGGCCAAGAACTCTGTCATCAGTACCCAAGGGCCAAGAAATGTGTCATCAGTACCCCTGGGCCAAGAACTCTGTGATCAGTACCCCTCGGCCAAGAACTCTGTTATCAGTACCCCTGGGCCAAGAACTCTGTCATCAGTACCCCTGGGCCAAGAACTCTGTCATCAGTACCCCTTGGCCAAGAACTCTGTCATCAGTACCCCAGGGACAAGAACTCTGTCATCAGTACCCCTGGGCCAAGAACTCTGTGATCAGTACCCCCGGGCCAAGAACTCTGTCTTCAGTACCCCTGGGCCAGGAGCTCTGTCATCAGTACCCCTGGGCCAGGAACTCTGTCATCAGTACCCCTGGGCCAAGAACTCTGTCTTCAGTACCCCAGGGCCAAGAACTCTGTCATCAGTACCCCTGGGCCAAGAACTCTGTCATCGGTACCCCTGGGCCAAGAACTCTCTCATCAGTACCCCTGGGCCAAGAACTCTGTCTTCAGTACCCCTGGGCCAAGAACTCTGTCATCAGTACCCATGGGCCAAGAACTCTGTCTTCAGTACCCCTGGGCCAAGAACTCTGTCATCGGTACCCCTGGGCCAAGAACTCTGTCATCAGTACCCTTGGGCCAAGAACTCTTTCATCAGTACCCCTGGGCAAAGAACTCTGTCATCAGTACCCCTGGGCCAGGAACTCTGTCTTCAGTACCCCTGGGCCAAGAACTCTGTCATCAGTCCCCCTGGGCTAAGAACTCTGTCTTCAGTACCCCTGGGCCAAGAACTCTATCTTCAGTACCCCTGGGCCAAGAATTCTGTCTTCAGTACCCCTGGGCCAATAAGTCCCTCATCAGTACCCCTGGGCCAAGAACTCTGTCTTCAGTACCCTGGGCCAAGAACTCTGTCGTCAATACCCCTGGGCCAAGAACTCTGTCTTCAGTACCCCTGGGCCAAGAACTCTGTCATCAGTACCCCAGGGCCAAGAACTCTGTCATCAGTACCCCTGGGCCAAGAACTCTGTGATCAGTACCCCTGGGCCAAGAACTCTGTCTTCAGTACCCCTGGGCCAAGAACTCTGTCTTCAGTACCCCTGGGCCAAGAACTCTGTCATCAGTACTTCAGGGCCAAGAACTCTGTGATCAGTACCCCTGGGCCAAGAACTCTTTCTTCAGTACCCCAGGGCCAAGAACTCTGTCATCAGTACCCCTGGGCCAAGAAGTCTGTCATCGGTACCCCGGGGCCAAGAACTCTGTCATCAGTAGCCCTGGGCCAAGAACTCTGTCTTCAGTACCCCTGGGCCAAGAACTCTGTCATCAGTACCCATGGGCCAAGAACACTGTCTTCAGTACCCCTGGGCCAAGAACTCTGTCATCGGTACCCCTGGGCCAAGAACTCTGTCATCAGTACCTCTGGGCCAAGAACTCTGTCATCAGTACCCCAGGGCCAAGAACTCTGTCTTCAGTACCGCAGGGCCAAGAATTCTGTCTTCTGTACCCCAGGGCCAAGAACTCTGTCATCGGTACCCCTGGGCAAAGAACTCTGTCATCAGTACCCTTGGGCCAAGAACTCTGTCATCAGTACCCCTGGGCCAAGAACTCTGTCATCAGTACCCCTGGGCCAGGAACTCTGTCTTCAGTACCCCTGGGCCAAGAACTCTGTCATCAGTCCCCCTGGGCCAAGAACTCTGTCTTCAGTACCCTGGGCCAAGAACTCTGTCGTCAATACCCCTGCGCCAAGAACTCTGTCTTCAGTACCCCTGGGCCAAGAACTCTGTCATCAGTACCCCTGGGCCAAGAACTCTGGCATCAGTACCCCTGGGCCAAGAACTCTGTCTTCAGTACCCCTGGGCCAAGAACTCTGTCATGAGTACCCCTGGGCAAAGAACTCTTTCTTCAGTACCCCTGGGCCAAGAACTCTGCCTTCAGTACCCCTGGGCCAAGAACTCTGTCATGAGTACCCCTGGGCCAAGAACTCTGTCATCAGTACCCCTGGGCCAAGAACTCTGTCCTCAGTACCCCAGGGCCAAGAACTCTGTCTTCAGTACCCCAGGGCCAAGAATTCTGTCTTCTGTACCCCAGGGCCAAGAACTCTGTCATCGGTACCCCTGGGCCAAGAACTCTGTCATCAGTACCCTTGGGCCAAGAACTCTGTCTTCAGTACCCCTGGGCCAAAAAGTCTGTCTTCAGTACCCCTGGGCCAAGAATTCTGTCTTCAGTACCCCTGGGCCAAGAAGTCCCTCATCAGTACCCCTGGGCCAAGAACTCTGTCTTCAGTACCCTGGGCCAAGAACTCTGTCGTCAATACCCCTGCGCCAAGAACTCTGTCTTCAGTACCCCTGGGCCAAGAACTCCGTCATCAGTACCCCTGGGCCAAGAACTCTGTCATCAGTACCCCTGGGCCAAGAACTCTGTCTTCAGTACCCCTGGGCCAAGAACTCTGTCATGAGTACCCCTGGGCAAAGAACTCTTTCTTCAGTACCCCTGGGCCAAGAACTCTGTCATGAGTACCCCTGGGCAAAGAACTCTTTCTTCAGTACCCCTGGGCCAAGAACTCTGCCTTCAGTACCCCTGGGCCAAGAACTCTGTCATGAGTACCCCTGGGCCAAGAACTCTGTCATCAGTACCCCTGGGCCAAGAACTCTGTCCTCAGTACCCCAGGGCCAAGAACTCTGTCTTCAGTACCCCAGGGCCAAGAATTCTGTCTTCTGTACCCCAGGGCCAAGAACTCTGTCATCGGTACCCCTGGGCCAAGAACTCTGTCATCAGTACCCTTGGGCCAAGAACTCTGTCTTCAGTACCCCTGGGCCAAAAAGTCTGTCTTCAGTACCCCTGGGCCAAGAATTCTGTCTTCAGTACCCCTGGGCCAAGAAGTCCCTCATCAGTACCCCTGGGCCAAGAACTCTGTCTTCAGTACCCTGGGCCAAGAACTCTGTCGTCAATACCCCTGCGCCAAGAACTCTGTCTTCAGTACCCCTGGGCCAAGAACTCCGTCATCAGTACCCCTGGGCCAAGAACTCTGTCATCAGTACCCCTGGGCCAAGAACTCTGTCTTCAGTACCCCTGGGCCAAGAACTCTGTCATGAGTACCCCTGGGACAAGAACTCTGTCATCAGTACCCCTGGGCCAAGAACTCTGTCTTCAGTACCCCTGGGCCAAGAACTCTGTCATCAGTACCCCAGGGCCAAGAACTCTGTCTTCAGTACCCCTGGGCCAAGAACTCTGTCTTCAGTACCCCTGGGCCCAGAACTCTGTCATCAGTACCCCTGGGCCAAAAAATCTGTCATCAGTACCCCTGGGCCAAGAACTCTGTCATCGGTACCCCTGGACCAAGAACTCTGTCTTCAGTACCCCTGGGCCAAGAACTCTGTCATCAGTACCCCTGGGCCAAGAACTCTGTCTTCAGTACCCCTGGGCCAAGAACTCTGTCATCAGTACCCCTGGGCCAAGAACTATGTCATCAGTACCCCTGGACTAAGAGCTCTGTCATCAGTAGCCCTGGGCCAAGAACTCTGTCTTCATTATCCCTGGGCCAAGAACCCTGTCTTCACTACCCCTAGGCCAAGAACACTGTCTTCAGTACCCCTGGGCCAAGAACTCTGTCATCAGTACCCCTGGGCCAAGAACTCTGTCATCAGTACCCCTCGGCCAAGAACTCTGGCATCAGTACCCCTGGGCCAAGAATTCTGTCTTCAGTACCCCTTGGCCAAGACTTCTGTCATCAGTACCCCTCGGCCAAGAACTCTGTCTTCAGTACCCCTGGGCCAAGAACTCTGTCATCAGTACCCCTGGGCCAAGAGCTCTGTCATCAGTACCCCTGGGCCAGGAGCTCTGTCATCAGTACCCCTGGGCCAAGAACTCTGCCTTCAGTACCCCTGGGCCAAGAACTCTGTCTTCAGTACCCCTGGGCCAGGAACTCTGTCATGAGTACCCCTGGGCCAAGAACTCTGTCATCAGTACCCCTGGGCCAAGAACTCTGTCATCAGTACCCCTGGGCCAGGAACTCTGTCATGAGTACCCCTGGGCCAAGAACTCTGTCATCAGTACCCCTGGGCCAAGAACTCTCTCTTCAGTACCCCAGGGCCAAGAACTCTCTCATCAGTACCCCTGGGCCAAGAACTCTGTCTTCAGTTCCCCTGGGCCAAGAACTCTGTCATCAGTACCCCTGGGCCAAGAACTTTGTCTTCAGTACCCCTGGGCCAAGAACTCTGTCTTCATTACCCCTTGGCCAAGAACTCTGTCATCAGTACCCCTGGGCCAAGTACTCTGTCATCAGTACCCCTGGGCGAAGAAATCTGTCTTCAGTACCCCTGGGCCAAGAACTCTGTCATCAGTACCCCTGGACCAAGAACTCCATCATCAGTACCCCTGTGCCAAGAACTCTGTCTTCAGCACCCCTGGGCCAAGAACTCTGTCTTCATTACCCCTGGGCCAAGAACTCTGTCATCAGTACCCCTGGGCCAAGAACTCTGTCATCCGTACCCCTGGGCCAAGTAGTCTGTCATCGGTACCCCTGGGCCAAGAACTCTGTCATCAGTACCCCTGGGCCAAGAACACTGTCATCAGTACCCCTGGGCCAAGAACTCTGTCATCAGTACCCCTGGGCCAAGTACTCTGTCATCAGTACCCCTGGGCCAAGAACTCTGTCTTCAGTACCCCTGGGCCAAGAACTCTGTCATCAGTACCCCAGGGCCAAGAACACTGTCATCAGTACCCCTGGGCCAGGAACTCTGTCATGAGTACCCCGGGGCCAAGAACTCCGTCTTCAGTACCCCTGGGCCAAGAAATCTGTCATCAGTACCCCTTGGCCAAGAACTCTGTCATCAGTACCCCTGGGCCAAGAACTCTGTCTTCAGTGCCCCTGGGCCAAGAACTCTGTCATCAGTACCCCTGGGCCAAGAACTCTGTCATCCGTACCCCTGCGCCAAGGACTCTGTCATCGCTACCCCTGGGCCAAGAACTCTGTCTTCAGTACCCGTGGGCCAGGAACTCTGTCATCAGTACCCCTGGCCCAAGAACTGTGTCTACAGTACCCCTTGGCCAAGAACTCTGTCTTCAGTACCCGTTGGCCAAGAACTCTGTCATCAGTACCCCTGGGCCAAGAACTCTGTCTTCAGTACCCCTGGGCCGAGAACTCTGTCATCAGGACCCCTGGGCCAAGAACTCTGTCATCAGTACCCCTGGGCCACGAACTCTGTCTTCAGTACCCCTGGGCGAAGAACTCTGTCATCAGTACCCCTGGGCCAAGAACTCTGTCATCAGTACCCCTGGACCAAGAACTCCATCATCAGTACCCCTGTGCCAAGAACTCTGTCTTCAGCACCCCTGGGCCAAGAACTCTGTCTTCATTACCCCTGGGCCAAGAACTCTGTCATCAGTACCCCTGGGCCAAGAACTCTGTCATCCGTACCCCTGGGCCAAGAACTCTGTCATCGGTACCCCTGGGCCAAGAACTCTGTCATCAGTACCCCTGGGCCAAGAACACTGTCATCAGTACCCCTGGGCCAAGAACTCTGTCATCAGTACCCCTGGGCCAAGTACTCTGTCATCAGTACCCCTGGGCCAAGAACTCTGTCTTCAGTACCCCTGGGCCAAGAACTCTGTCATCAGTACCCCAGGGCCAAGAACACTGTCATCAGTACCCCTGGGCCAGGAACTCTGTCATGAGTACCCCGGGGCCAAGAACTCTGTCTTCAGTACCCCTGGGCCAAGAACTCTGTCATCAGTACCCCTTGGCCAAGAACTCTGTCATCAGTACCCCTGGGCCAAGAACTGCGTGTTCAGTGCCCCTGGGCCAAGAACTCTGTCATCAGTACCCCTGGGCCAAGAACTCTGTCATCCGTACCCCTGCGCCAAGAACTCTGTCATCGCTACCCCTGGGCCAAGAACTCTGTCTTCAGTACCCGTGGGCCAGGAACTCTGTCATCAGTACCCCTGGGCCAAGAACTCTGTCTACAGTACCCCTGGGCCAAGAACTCTGTCTTCAGTACCCGTGGGCCAAGAACTCTGTCATCAGTACCCCTGGGCCAAGAACTCTGTCTTCAGTACCCCTGGGCCGAGAACTCTGTCATCAGGACCCCTGGGCCAAGAACTCTGTCATCAGTACCCCTGGGCCACGAACTCTGTCTTCAGTACCCCTGGGCCAAGAACTCTGTCATCAGTACCCCTGGGCCAAGAACTCTGTCATCAGTACCCCTTGGGCCAAGAACTCTGTCATCAGTACCCCTGGGCCAAGAACTCTGTCTTCAGTACCCCTGGGCCAAGAACTCTGTCTTCAGTACCCCTGGGCCAAGAACTCTGTCATGAGTACCCCTGGGCCAAGAATTCTGTCATCAGTACCCCTGGGCAAGAAAGTCTGTCATCAGTACCCCTGGGCCGAGGACTCTGTCATCAGGACCCCTGGGCCAAGAACTCTGTCATCAGTACCCCTGGGCCAGGAACTCTGTCTTCAGTACCCCTGGGCCAAGAACTCTGTCATCAGTACCCCTGGGCCAAGAACTCTGTCTTCAGTACCCCTGGGCCAAGAACTCTGTCATCCGTACCCCTGGGCAAAGTACTCTGTCATCAGTACCCTGGGCCAAGAACTCTGTCATCAGTACCCCTGGGCCAAGAACTCTGTCATCAGTACCCCTGGGCCAAGAACTCTGCCTCAGTACCCCTGGGCCAAGAACTCTGTCATCAGTACCCCTGGGCGAAGAACTCTGTCATCAGTACCCCTGGGCCAAGAACTCTGTCATCAGTACCCGAGGGCCGAGAACTCTGTCTTCAGTACCCCAGGGCCAAGAACTCTGTCATCAGTACCCCTGGGCCAAGAACTCTCTCTTCAGTACCTCTGGGCCAAGAACTCTGTCATCAGTACCCCAGGGCCAAGAACTCTGTCATCAGTACCCCTGGGCCAAGAACTCTGTCATCAGTACCCCTGGGCCAAGAACTCTGTCTTCAGTACCCCTGGGCCAAGAACTCTGTCATCAGTACCCCTGGGCCAAGAACTCTGTCATCAGTACCCCTGGGCCAAGAACTCTGTCATCAGTACCCCTTGGCCAAGAACTCTGTCATCAGTACCCGAGGGCCAAGAACTCTGTCATCAGTACCCCAGGGTCAAGAACTCTGTCTTCAGTACCCCTGGGCCAAGAACTCTGTCATCAGTACCCCTGGGCGAAGAACTCTGTCATCAGTACCCCTGGGCCAAGAACTCTGTCATCAGTACCCGAGGGCCGAGAACTCTGTCTTCAGTACCCCAGGGCCAAGAACTCTGTCATCAGTACCCCTGGGCCAAGAACTCTCTCTTCAGTACCTCTGGGCCAAGAACTCTGTCATCAGTACCCCAGGGCCAAGAACTCTGTCATCAGTACCCCTGGGCCAAGAACTCTGTCATCAGTACCCCTGGGCCAAGAACTCTGTCTTCAGTACCCCTGGGCCAAGAACTCTGTCATCAGTACCCCTGGGCCAAGAACTCTGTCATCAGTACCCCTGGGCCAAGAACTCTGTCATCAGTACCCCTGGGCCAAGAACTCTGTCATCAGTACCCGAGGGCCAAGAACTCTGTCATCAGTACCCCAGGGCCAAGAACTCTGTCTTCAGTACCCCAGGGCCAAGAACTCTGTCATCAGTACCCGTGGGCCAAGAACTCTGTCATCGGTACCCCTGGGCCAAGAACTCTGTCATCAGTACCCCTGGGCCAAGAACTCTGTCTTCAGTACCCCTGGGCCAAGAACTCTGTCATCAGTACCCCTGGGCCAAGAACTCTGTCTTCAGTACCCCTGGGCCAAGAACTCTGTCATCAGTACCCCTGGGCAAAGTACTCTGTCATCAGTACCCTGGGCCAAGAACCCTGTCATCAGTACCCCTGGGCCAAGAACTCTGTCATCAGTACCCCTGGGCCAAGAACTCTGTCTTCAGTACCCCTGGGCCAAGAAATCTGTGATCAGTACCCCTGGGCCAAGAACTCTGTCATCAGTACCCCTGGGCCAAGAACTCTGTCATCAGTACCCGAGGGCCGAGAACTCTGTCTTCAGTACCCCAGGGCCAAGAACTCTGTCATCAGTACCCCTGGGCCAAGAACTCTCTCTTCAGTACCCCTGGGCCAAGAACTCTGTCATCAGTACCCCAGGGCCAAGAACTCTGTCATCAGTACCCCTGGGCCAAGAACTCTGTCATCAGTACCCCTGGGCCAAGAACTCTGTCTTCAGTACCCCTGGGCCAAGAACTCTGTCATCAGTACCCCTGGGCCAAGAACTCTGTCATCAGTACCCCTGGGCCAAGAACTCTGTCATCAGTACCCCTGGGCCAAGAACTCTGTCATCAGTACCCGAGGGCCAAGAACTCTGTCTTCAGTACCCCAGGGCCAAGAAGTCTGTCATCAGTACCCGTGGGCCAAGAACTCTGTCATCAGTACCCCTGGGCCAAGGACTCTGTCATCAGTACCCCTGGCTCAAGAACTCTGTCATCAGTACCCCTGGGCCAAGGACTCTGTCATCAGTACCCCTGGCTCAAGAACTCTGTCATCAGTACCCCAGGGCCAAGAACTCTGTCATCAGTACCCCAGGGCCAAGAACTCTGTCTTCGGTACCCCTGGGCCAAGAACTCTGTCATCAGTACCCCTTGGCCAAGAACTCTCTCATCAGTACCCCTGGGCCAAGAACTTTGTCTTCAGTGGCCCTGGGCCAAGAACTCTGTCAACAGGACCCTTGGGCCAAGAGCTCTGTCATCAGTACCCCTGGGCCAACAACTCTGTCATCAGTACCCCTGGGCCAAGAACTCTGTCTTCAGTACCCCTGGGCCAAGAACTCTGTCATCAGTACCCCTGGGCCAAGAACTCTGTCATCAGTACCCGAGGGCCAAGAACTCTGTCTTCAGTACCCCAGGGCCAAGAAGTCTGTCATCGGTACCCCTGGGCCAAGAACTCTCTCATCAGTACCCCTGGGCCAAGAACTCTGTCTTCAGTACCCCTGGGCCAAGAACTCTGTCATCAGTACCCCTGGGCCAAGAACTCT
Organism: Eutreptiella sp. 'Long Island Sound 2002'; assembly: GCA_964036045.1. Classification (NCBI taxonomy): domain Eukaryota; phylum Euglenozoa; class Euglenophyceae; order Eutreptiales; family Eutreptiaceae; genus Eutreptiella; species Eutreptiella sp. 'Long Island Sound 2002'. The sequence continues at coordinate 7,337 of CAXIWF010000287.1, read as the reverse complement.
GTCTTCAGTACCCCTGGGCCAAGAACTCTGTCATCGGTACCCCTGGGCCAAGAACTCTGTCATCAGTACCCCTGGGCCAAGGACTCTGTCATCAGTACCCCTGGCTCAAGAACTCTGTCATCAGTACCCCAGGGCCAAGAACTCTGTCATCAGTACCCCAGGGCCAAGAACTCTGTCTTCGGTACCCCTGGGCCAAGAACTCTGTCATCAGTACCCCTTGGCCAAGAACTCTCTCATCAGTACCCCTGGGCCAAGAACTTTGTCTTCAGTGGCCCTGGGCCAAGAACTCTGTCAACAGGACCCTTGGGCCAAGAGCTCTGTCATCAGTACCCCTGGGCCAACAACTCTGTCATCAGTACCCCTGGGCCAAGAACTCTGTCTTCAGTACCCCTGGGCCAAGAACTCTGTCATCAGTACCCCTGGCCCAAGAACTCTGTCATCAGTACCCCAGGGCCAAGAACTCTGTCATCAGTACCCCAGGGCCAAGAACTCTGTCTTCGGTACCCCTGGGCCAAGAACTCTGTCATCAGTACCCCTTGGCCAAGAACTCTCTCATCAGTACCCCTGGGCCAAGAACATTGTCTTCAGTGGCCCTGGGCCAAGAACTCTGTCAACAGGACCCTTGGGCCAAGAGCTCTGTCATCAGTACCCCTGGGCCAAGAACTCTGTCTTCAGTACCCCTGGGCCACGAAGTCTGCCATCAGTACCCCTGGGCCAAGAATTCTGTGATCAGTACACCTTGGCCAAGAACTCTGTCATCAGTACCCCTGGGCCAAGAACTCTGTCATCAGTACCCCAGGGCCAAGAACTCTGTCATCAGTACCCCAGGGCCAAAAACTCTGTTATCAGTACCCCAGGGCCAAGAACTCTGTCATCGGTACCCCTGGGCCAAGAACTCTGTCATCAGTACCCCTGGGCCAAGAACTCTGTCATCAGTACCCCTGGGCCAAGAACTCTGTCATCAGTACCCGAGGGCCGAGAACTCTGTCATCAGTACCCCAGGGCCAAGAACTCTGTCTTCAGTACCCCAGGGCCAAGAACTCTGTCATCAGTACCCGTGGGCCAAGAACTCTGTCATCGGTACCCCTGGGCCAAGAACTCTCTCATCAGTACCCCTTGGCCAAGAACTCTGTCTTCAGTACCCCTGGGCCAAGAACTCTGTCATCAGTACCCCTGGGACAAGAACTCTGTCATCAGTACCCCTGGGCCAAGAACTCTGTCATCGGTACCCCTGGGCCAAGAACTCTGTCATCAGTACCACTGGGCCAAGAACTCTGTCATCAGTACCCCTGGGCCAAGAACTCTGTCACCAGTACCCCAGGGCCAAGAACTCTGTCATCAGTACCCCAGGGCCAAGAACTCTGTTATCAGTACCCCAGGGCCAAGAACTCTGTCATCGGTACCCCTGGGCCAAGAACTCTGTCATCAGTACCCCTTGGCCAAGAACTCTCTCATCAGTACCCCCGGGCCAAGAACTCTGTCTTCAGTGGCCCTGGACCAAGAACTCTGTCATCAGGACCCTTGGGCCAAGAGATCTGTCATCAGTACCCCTGGGCCAACAACTCTGTCATCAGTACCCCTGGGGCAAGAGCTCTGTATTCAGTACCCCTGGGCCAAGAACTCTGTCATCAGTACCCCTGGGCCAAGACCTCTGCCATCCGTACCCCTGGGCCAAGAACTCTGTCATCAGTACCTTTGGGCCAAGAACTCTGTCTTCAGTATCCCTGGGCCAAGAACTCTGTCTTCAGTACCACTGGGCCAAGAACTCTGTCTCCAGTACCCCTGGGCCAAGAACTCTGTCATCAGTACCCCTGGGCCAAGAACTCTGTCTTCAGTACCCCTGGGCCAAGAACTCTGTCATCAGTACCCCTGGGCCAAGAACTCTGTCTTCAGTACCCCTGGGCCAAGAACTCTGCCATCAGTACCCCTGGGCCAGGAATTCTGTGATCAGTACCCCTGGGCCAAGAACTCTGTCATCAGTACCCCTGGGCCAAGAACTCTCTCATCAGTACCCCCTGGGCCAAGAACTCTGTCATCAGCACCCCTGGGCCAAGAACTCTGTCATCAGTACCCCTGGGCCAAGAACTCTGTCTTCAGTACCCCTCAGCCAAGAACCCTGTCATCAGTACCCCTGGGCCACGTACTCTGTCTTCAGTACCCCTGGGCCAAGTACTCTGTCTTCAGTACCCCTGGGCCAAGAACTCTGTCATCAGTACCCGTGGGTCAAGAACTCTCTCATCAGTACCACTGGGCCAAGAACTCTGTCATCAGTACCCCTGGGCCAAGTACTCTGTCATTAGTACCCCTGGGCCAAGAACTCTGTCATCAGTACCCCTGGGCCAAGAACTCTGTCTTCGGTACCCCTGGGCCAAGAACTCTGTCATCAGTACCCCTGGGCCAGGAACTCTGTCATCAGTACCGCTGGGCCAAGTACTCTGTCATCAGTACCCCTGGGCCAAGAACTCTGTCATCAGTACCCCTGGGCCAAGAACTCTGTCATCAGTACCCCTGGGCCAAGAACTCTGTCATCAGTACCCCTGGGCCAAGAAGTCCCTGATCAGTACCCCTGGGCCAAGAACTCTGTCTTCAGTACCCTGGGCCAAGAACTCTGTCGTCAATACCCCTGGGCCAAGAACTCTGTCTTCAGTACCCCTGGGCCAAGAACTCTGTCATCAGTACCCCTGGGCCAAGAACTCTGTCATCAGTACCCCTGGGCCAAGAACTCTGTCTTCAGTACCCCTGGGCCAAGAACTCTGTCATGAGTACCCCTGGGCGAAGAACTCTTTCTTCAGTACCCCTGGGCCAAGAACTCTGTCATCAGTACCCCTGGGTTTAGAACTATGTCATCAGTACCCCTGGGCCAAGAACTCTGTCATCAGTACACCTGGGCCAAGAACTCTGTCATCAGTACCCCTGGGCCAAGAACCCTGTCTTCAGTACCCCTGGGCCAAGAACTCTGTCATCAGTACCCCTGGGCCAAGAACTCTGTCATCAGTACCCCTGGGCCACGAACTCTGTCTTCAGTACCCCTGGGCCAAGAACTCTTTCATCAGTACCCCTGGGCCAAGAACTCTGCCTTCAGTACCCCTGGACCAAGAACTCTGTCATCAGTACCCCTGGGCCAAGAACTCTGTCATCAGTACCCCTGGGCCAAGAACTCTGTCTTCAGTACCCCTGGGCCAAGAACTCTGTCATCAGTACCCCAGGGCCAAGAACTCTGTCTTCAGTACCCCTGGGCCAAGAACTCTGTCTTCAGTACCCCTGGGCCAAGAACTCTGTCATCAGTACCGCTGGGCCAAACACTCTGTCATCAGTACCCCTGGGCCAAGAACTCTGTCATCGGTACCCCTGGACCAAGAACTCTGTCTTCAGTACCCCTGGGCCAAGAACTCTGTCATCAGTACCCCTGGGCCGAGAACTCTGTCTTCAGTACCCCTGGGCCAAGAACTCTGTCATCAGTACCCCTGGGCCAAGAGCTCTGTCTTCACTACCCCTGGGCCAAGAACACTGTCTTCATTACCCCTGGGCCAAGAACTCTGTCATCAGTACCCCTGGGCCAAGAACTCTGTCATCAGTACCCCTGGGCCAAGAACTCTGTCATCAGTACCCCTGGGCCAAGAAGTCCCTGATCAGTACCCCTGGGCCAAGAACTCTGTCTTCAGTACCCTGGGCCAAGAACTCTGTCGTCAATACCCCTGGGCCAAGAACTCTGTCTTCAGTACCCCTGGGCCAAGAACTCTGTCATCAGTACCCCTGGGCCAAGAACTCTGTCATCAGTACCCCTGGGCCAAGAACTCTGTCTTCAGTACCCCTGGGCCAAGAACTCTGTCATGAGTACCCCTGGGCGAAGAACTCTTTCTTCAGTACCCCTGGGCCAAGAACTCTGTCATCAGTACCCCTGGGTTTAGAACTATGTCATCAGTACCCCTGGGCCAAGAACTCTGTCATCAGTACACCTGGGCCAAGAACTCTGTCATCAGTACCCCTGGGCCAAGAACCCTGTCTTCAGTACCCCTGGGCCAAGAACTCTGTCATCAGTACCCCTGGGCCAAGAACTCTGTCATCAGTACCCCTGGGCCACGAACTCTGTCTTCAGTACCCCTGGGCCAAGAACTCTTTCATCAGTACCCCTGGGCCAAGAACTCTTTCTTCAGTACCCCTGGACCAAGAACTCTGTCATCAGTACCCCTGGGCCAAGAACTCTGCCTTCAGTACCCCTGGGCCAAGAACTCTGTCATCAGTACACCTGGGCCAAGAACTCTGTCATCAGTACCCCTGGGCCAAGAACTCTGTCTTCAGTACCCCTGGGCCAAGAACTCTGTCATCAGTACCCCAGGGCCAAGAACTCTGTCTTCAGTACCCCTGGGCCAAGAACTCTGTCTTCAGTACCCCTGGGCCAAGAACTCTGTCATCAGTACCCCTGGGCCAAACACTCTGTCATCAGTACCCCTGGGCCAAGAACTCTGTCATCGGTACCCCTGGACCAAGAACTCTGTCTTCAGTACCCCTGGGCCAAGAACTCTGTCATCAGTACCCCTGGGCCGAGAACTCTGTCTTCAGTACCCCTGGGCCAAGAACTCTGTCATCAGTACCCCTGGGCCAAGAGCTCTGTCTTCACTACCCCTGGGCCAAGAACACTGTCTTCATTACCCCTGGGCCAAGAACTCTGTCATCAGTACCCCTGGGCCAAGAACTCTGTCATCAGTACCCCTGGGCCAAGAACTCTGTCATCAGTACCCCTGGGCCAAGGATTCTGTCTTCAGTACCCCTGGGCCAAGACTTCTGTCATCGGTACCCCTGGGCCAAGAACTCTGTCTTCAGTACCCCTGGGCCAAGAACTCTGTCATCAGTACCCCTGGGCCAAGAGCTCTGTCATCAGTACCCCTGGGCCAGGAGCTCTGTCATCAGTACCCCTGGGCCAAGGACTCTGCCTTCAGTACCCCTGGGCCAAGAACTCTGTCTTCAGTACCCCTGGGCCAGGAACTCTGTCATGAGTACCCCTGGGCCAAGAACTCTGTCATCAGTACCCCTGGACCAACAACTCTGTCATCAGTACCCCTGGGCAAAGTAGTCTGTCATCAGTACCCCTGGGCCAAGAACTCTCTCTTCAGTACCCCAGGGCCAAGAACTCTGTCATCAGTACCCCTGGGCCAAGAACTCTTTCTTCAGTACCCCTTGGGCCATGAACTCTGTCATCAGTACCCCTGGGCCAAGAACTCTGTCATCAGTACCCCTGGGCCAAGAACTCTGTCATCGGTACCCCTGGGCCAAGAACTCTGTCATCAGTACCCCTGGGCCAAGAACTCTGTCTTCAGTACCCCTGGGCCATGAACTCTGTCATCAGTACCCCTGGGCCAAGAACTCTGTCATCAGTACCCCTGGGCCAAGAACTCTGTCTTCAGTACCCCTGGGCCAAGAACTCTGTCATCAGTACCCCTGGACGAAGAACTCAATCATCAGTACCCCTGTGCCAAGAACTCTGTCTTCAGCACCCCTGGGCCAAGAACTCTGTCTTCATTACCCCTGGGCCAAGAACTCTGTCATCAGTACCCCTGGGCCAAGAACTCTGTCATCCGTACCCCTGGGCCAAGAACTCTGTCATCGGTACCCCTGGGCCAAGAACTCTGTCTTCAGTACCCCTGGGCCAAGAACACTGCCATCAGTACCCCTGGGCCAAGAACTCTGTCATCAGTACCCCTGGGCCAAGAACTCTGTCATCAGTACCCCAGGGCCAAGAACTCTGTCTTCAGTACCCCTGGGCCAAGAACTCTGTCATCAGTACCCCGGGGCCAAGAACACTGTCATCAGTACCCCTGGGCGAGGAACTCTGTCATGAGTACCCCGGGGCCAAGAACTCTGTCTTCAGTACCCCTGGGCCAAGAACTCCGTCATCAGTACCCCTTGGCCAAGAACTCTGTCATCAGTACCCCTGGGCCAAGAACTCTGTCTTCAGTACCCCTGGGCCAAGAACTCTGTCATCAGTACCCCTGGGCCAAGAGCTCTGTGATCCGTACCCCTGCGCCAAGAACTCTGTCATCGCTACCCCTGGACCAAGAACTCTGTCTTCAGTACCCGTGGGCCAAGAACTCTGTCATCAGTACCCCTGGGCCAAGAACACTGTCATCAGTACCCCTGGGCCAAGAACTCTGTCATCAGTACCCCTGGGCCAAGAACTCTGTCATCAGTACCCCAGGGCCAAGAACTCTGTCTTCAGTACCCCTGGGCCAAGAACTCTGTCATCAGTACCCCAGGGCCAAGAACACTGTCATCAGTACCCCTGGCCCAGGAACTCTGTCATGAGTACCCCGGGGCCAAGAACTCTGTCTTCAGTACCCCTGGGCCAAGAACTCTGTCATCAGTACCCCTTGGCCAAGAACTCTGTCATCAGTACCCCTGGGCCAAGAACTCTGTCTTCAGTACCCCTGGGCCAAGAACTCTGTCATCAGTACCCCTGGGCCAAGAACTCTGTGATCCGTACCCCTGCGCCACGAACTCTGTCATCGCTACCCCTGGGCCAAGAACTCTGTCTTCAGTACCCGTGGGCCAGGAACTCTGTCATCAGTACCCCTGGGCCAAGAACACTGTCATCAGTACCCCTGGGCCAAGAACTCTGTCATCAGTACCCCTGGGCCAAGAACTCTGTCTTCAGTACCCCTGTGCCAAGAACTCTGTCTTCAGCACCCCTGGGCCAAGAACTCTGTCATCAGTACCCCTGGGCCAAGAACTCTGTCATCAGGACCCCTGGGCCAAGAACTCTGTCATCAGTACCCCTGGGCCAAGAACTCTGTCTTCAGTACCCCTGGGCCAAGAACTCTGTCTTCAGTACCCCTGGGCGAAGAACTCTGTCATCAGTACCCCTGGGCCAAGAACTCTGTCATCAGTACCCCTGGGCCAAGAACTCTGTCATCAGTACCCCTGGGCCAAGAACTCTGTCTTCAGTACCCCTGGGCCAAGAACTCTGTCTTCAGTACCCCTGGGCCAAGAACTCTGTCATGAGTACCCCTGGGCCAAGAATTCTGTCATCAGTACCCCTGGGCAAAGAAGTCTGTCATCAGTACCCCTGGGCCGAGGACTCTGTCATCAGGACCTCTGGGCCAAGAACTCTGTCATCAGTACCCCTGGGCCAGGAACTCTGTCTTCAGTACCCCTGGGCCAAGCACCCTGTCATCAGTACCCCTGGGCCAAGATCTCTGTCTTCAGTACCCCTGGGCCAAGAACTCTGTCATCAGTACCCCTGGGCAAAGTACTCTGTCATCAGTACCCTGGGCCAAGAACTCTGTCATCAGTACCCCTGGGCCAAGAACTCTGTCATCAGTACCCCTGGGCCAAGAACTCTG